>SNQJ01S0093391.1:105110-118562 GCA_010110895.2 Picea sitchensis
TGTAGATTTCATTTACTATTGCAGTGTGTTAGCCAGAGATTGGGTTAAGGGTTCCTGCTCAGACAGGAAGGAATCAGAACATCCTGTCCTCTGTAGATTTTATTTACTGCTTCAAGTGTGTTAGCCAGAGATTGGGTTAAGGGTTCCTGCTTAGAAAGGAAGGAATCATAACATCTTGTCTTCTGTAGAATCCATTTACTGCTGCAAGTGTGTTAGCTAGAGATTGGGTTAAGGGTTCCTGCTCAGAAAGGAAGGAATCAGAACATCCTGTCTTTTGTAGATTTCCATTATTCCTGCAAGTGTGCTAGCCAGAGACTGGGTTAAGGGTCCCTGCTCAGAAAGGAAGGGATCAGACCATCCTATTCTCTGTAATCTCAATTTCACAAGTGTGCTAAACAGAAATAGGGCTTAAGGTTCCTTCTTAGAAAGGAAGGAGCTAGATGGTCTTGTTCTCTGCGAGATAGAGTTATCTTTTTCTGCATTACTGTTTTCATGAAAGAGTGTCAGTACTAGAGTCTTTGTTTGAGAGTAAGGGTCCTGTTCTCTGATTGCAGAATAGTTGTTCTTTCCTGTTGCAAGTATTATTTTAATGTAATCCAGGATTCTTAGATTAATCTTTAAAAACTGCAATAGGGAGGTTGCCTTCCTGTGATTTAATTCAGAACTTCAGTTCATTCAAGCAAGTGTGATTAGTATAGTTTCTTTTACTACAACTTTAAGTTGTTTTTTGAATTGAGCATATATAGTGCGTGGTTATCTTTGAAATAAAAAGACTTCCCTGGATTGATAATTTATGTATCACTTGGTTGTTTGAAATTAATTAAGCAATTATAGTGACCAACAATCATCATCACTTGACACATGGGTCTCCATGTACTCTCGACCAAATACCCACATTGATGTAGGAGCATCACCAACATCTCAAGCGAGCCAGCGCGAAAGCGAAGGACAACTGGACAAGTGCCAGTGCAAATTTTGAAATTACCTTGAATTTGTTGCGCAATCTTAAATGAAGTCATTAAGAAGAGGCACACTTGTAATTTGTAAATGGACCTTGAGCAATTCTCTCTCGTCCTTAGTAGGTAGAAGGCATTTAAAGTAGTTAATGCAAGTAGGTAAAATTGAATGTGTAGATTAGACAAATTTTAGAGCGCAAGAGGGAAACGGGATATAGACACCCTCATTGTGTATTGTAACACTATAAGGAAGAAGAGAGCATAGAGAAGAAGTAAAGAGCTGTGCAAGAACACCCATGTACAGATATTTGGATTAATACAAAGAGGTTGATTCAAATTCATGGTTTCGTGTTTGTTCTCTATGTATGGATGTTGAATGATATTCTCATGAATGTTTGCTTCCTATTATACCTTTGATTTATATGTTGTGTATATGATTTCATGTTTTGAGTTTGAAGTCTGGAAGGAAGTAGGAATGAGTTTCAATTGTTTCTCTATCTGAACAAGAATTCCTACAAGGAGTGCAGTCGAATTGTCTACAAGGAGTGCATTGACAAAGGGTTCAGATAGGGATAGCTTTTGTTCTCATTCACATGAAAGGTGCAGTTGGGCACAGGAGCCGTGCAAGGAGTCCGCAGGCTGAGTGAAGTTTCAGGGGTGCGAACCCGAGGGAGGCATTGGGAGACTATTGTTGCAGGTGTGCGTAGAGTCGAAAGAATTCAACACTTAGGAGTGTTTGAAGGTTGCCACAAGGAGTGCACGCAAGATTCTTCTTTAAGAATTGACGTTGGGAGAAAGCTCAGGAGGTATAGGACCTTCGAGTAATCGCCAAAGAGAAGCACAGGAAGCTTGTGCCATGGAGTGTTTAGTAGGCATCGTAAGTTTGCACCGCAGGTGGACAAGTTGGTGGGGAAACCCTTAGTCATTCACAGAAATCGCCAAGGAAGAGATGGACGATCAGAATTCTCTGAGGAGAATTCACGAAGTCCTGTGAGCCGTTAGATCTCATGGAAGAGCAGGGGAGATACTGTGAGTAAATCCCAAAAGTTTCTAATCTCAGGAGAGGTAGGACTGTAGATCCAAGCCATAAGGGCCATTGGATTTACCCGGGGATTCTATATCGGGGTTTCGTGGGTGGAAGTCCCATAAAAATTGCAACGGGAATCGCGATATCAAGAAACGTGATATCTCGAAAGCCAAGAGGATTTGTGTGGGGCCACAGCGGAGTCGGCGAGGGGACAGGTGGCACACCATTTCGGAGTTTCGTGGAGTGAAGTCCTGAACTCATCACATTAGGATTCATGATATTGTGAACTCTGAAATGCCGATGAAGTGAGCAGCGTTGAAAATTCAAACTCATGCATGTATCGGAATTTCAGCAAATCAGGATTCGGGAGTCGGAAAGACAAGTTTCTCGACATCGCGATCACTGAAATCGCGACAAGGTAAATCCTAAAGGGAGGAAGGAAAGGTTAGCATTCACTGTATCGAGATTCAGGGATTTGAGAGTCCAACGCTCAACCACTGACCTCGCAAAATTGTGAAGTCTCATCTCTCGATTGTAAAGAGGGGATCCCGTGAAGAGCTTGCTGTGGGTGCAGATTTCCCGATAGGGAAATAGAAGAGCGTTAGAGTTCTTCGGGCTGTGGTAAAGGAAAGATCCTGTGTTGACGTGGACCTTCTGACCTGTGGGTTGTGGAGGGAGCGTGCATCGACATCAGTTTGGTATCAGAGCATAGAAAGGTTCTTTGCTTTCTGTAGCAAAGAAAGAGAATTCACCATGCCGCCAAGGAGAAGGGACAGGCAAACACCCGATCCACCAGAGGAGAGGGAAATACTGAGAAGAAGAGGTAGGAAGATGACAGATCCATCTATGGAGAGAGAGAGATGCGTGATGTGGAGGAGGTTCTAGACTGGATTAGATCTCTAGACACATACTTTGACTATGAAGATGTTGAAGAAGACAAGAGAGTCAAGCATGTTGTCACAATATTGAAGGGACATGCAGCATTGTGGTGGGATGAACTACAAGATGACAGACGCTGCAAAGGCAAGCAAAAGATTAAAAGCTGGGACAAAATGATCATGAAGACGAAGGAAAAATTCATCCCCAGGGATTATCAAATTACTCTGTTCAGGAGGATGCAGAACCTGAGACAGAAGCTGATGACAGTAAAAGAATACACTGAGGAATTCTACAAACTGAACATCAGAGAAGGTCATCAGGAGAGCGATGATGAAAAAGTAGCCAGATATATTAATGGCCTGAGATATGATATCCAGGATGAGATGATCATGGTAACCATCCAAACGGTGGAATATGCTTATCAGATGGCTCTAAAAGATGAAGAGAAGTTGAGCCAAAAGTAGAGTCAAAAATGTCGAGGCAGAAGTCATCCCAGAGGCAAATCAGTTGCCCGGGATAAATATCAGAAGCCCAAGGAGGACTAAAAGAAACCTCAGACTCGAACTGAGAGGAAGTGCTGGAGTAATAACATGCTTCACATGCGGTAAGAATGGGCACAAGTATTACGAGTGTCACGATAAAAAGAAAGAAGGTGGAGAAGCTCACATCGCCGAAGCATAGAGGTGGGATGTTGAGGCAGAAGAAGATGAAGGCAGAAGATCGTTGATGATGCGAAAAGTCCTTTTGACACCTGAGAAGGAGGTAGAGAGTTTAGTCCAAAGGACCAGACTTTTCAGGACTTCTTGCAAGACCAAGGATAGGGTATGCAAGGTCATCATAGATAGTGGTAGCACAGATAATCTCGTTTCGACAGAGATGGTAGAAAAGCTGGAGCTAGAGACGACTGATCATCCAAGCCCAAACAGAGTTTCGTGGCTACAAAAAGGACATTATGTAACTGTCACTAAACAATGTTTAGGTGAATTTAAGATAGGAGGATATAATGATAAGATCTTGTGTGATGTCATTCCTATGGACGTTTGTCATCTATTGCTGGGTAGACTATGGAAATATGACAAGAATGTGATTCATGATGGGAGAATGAACACATACACCTTAGAGAATAATGGGAGGACACACATGTTGCTTCCAATCAAGGATAAGGAGGTGAAACTTGAAGTAAGCAACATAGTACTTCTTATGAGTGGGGAGGAACTTCTTACAGAGGTGAAGAAGAAGGAAGAACTGCAATTCATTGTGGTCAGAAAGCCTATGATTGTTTTGACCAGCATAAGGGTGGATGATTTACCAGAAGAAATTTAGGAACTGCTGGAAGAGTTCGCTAACATAGTAGTGGATGAATTACCTCATTCGTTGCCACCGATTAGAAGTGTGAGTCATCACATTGATCTCATACCAGGAGCCAGTTTTCCAAACAAAGCCACGTACAGATTGACGCCGCAAGAGAATGAAGAGGTTAAGAGGCAAGTCCAAGAGTTGTTGGACAAAGGTTTGGTTAGGGAAAGCTTGAGTCAATGTGCTATTCCAACAGTACTCAGTCCAAAGAAAGATGGAGGCTGGAGGATGTGTACTGACTCGAGGGTGATTAACAAGATAACCATCAGGTATAGATTTCCATTGTCGAGGATGGATGATCTGATGGATTGCTTGAATGGAGCAAAATATTTTTCAAAGATTGATTTAAAAAGTGGTTATCACTAGATCCGCATCAGAGAAGGTGATGAGTGGAAGAAAACATTCAAAACCAACGAAGGGTTGTATGAATGGCTTGTTATGTTGTTTGGATTAACAAATGCACCGAGTACCTTCATGAGGTTGATGAACGAAGTCCTGAGGGAGTTCATCAGAAAATTTGCCATTGTGTATTTGGATGACATACTGGTTTACAGTAAAACAGTGGCAAAGCATCTGAAGAATTTGGCTACAGTGATGGAGAGGTTACAACAGGAGAAGCTGTTGATAAACATGAAGAAATCCTCATTCATGAAGGCAGAGCTCATTTACTTGGGGTTTGTTATTTTGGAAAATGAGTTGAGGATGGATCCAGATAAGGTGGAGGTAATTAAGAATTGGCCATCACCAAAGAATATATTTGAGGTGAGAAGTTTTCATGGATTGGCTAGTTTCTACCAAAATTTCATCAGGAATTTTAGTGGAATTAGTGCAGCAATGATGGATACAGTGAAGAAGAGACACAAGTCTTTTCACTGGACAGAAGAGGTTGAAATTTTTTTTAATCTATTGAAGAGGAAGATTACAGAACAACCAGTTCTGGTGTTGCTGGATTTCTGAAAAAAAATTCAAGTGAAATGCGATGCAAGTGGATTTGCAATCGAGGCAGTCTTGAGTCAGGAAGACAGGCCGATAGCATACTTCAGGGAGAAGCTGAATGAAGCAAAGGTGAAATACTACACTTCTGATAAGGAGTTCTATGCTATCATCCAAGCATTGAAGAAATGGAGGAATTACTTGATCCCAAAAGAGTTTGTCTTATACAGTGACAATCATGCACTGCATTTTGTGACTCAACAGGAGAAGTTGAATCAAAAACATGTCAAATGGGTTGAGTATATGAAGAATTTCACTTTTGTGATTAAACATATTTCTGGTACTGCTAACAAAGTTGTTGATGCTTTGAGCAGGAAGTGTTTGTTATTCCAGGAGTTCAAAGTCAAAACATTGGGTTTTGATGATCTCAGGAACATGTACGCTGATGATCCATATTTTAAGAAAGTGTATGAAGCAGCTAAGAATCCAATTCTCAAAGATAGAAGCCAATGGATAGAGTACATGATCCATGAAGGATTACTATTTAAGGGTAATCAACTGTGTATTCCGAAATGCTCCATGAGGGAGAATCTGCCGAAGGAGAAACACAATGGAGGATTGGCAGGACACTTTGGTCATGAAAAGACATTTGCAAAGCTGAATGAGTCATATTTTTGGCCGGGGATGTGAGCAGACGTCAAGCGATTCGTGAACATATGCAGAGTTTGCCAGCATTCGAAGGGAAGGAAGTAGAATGCAGGGTGTTATCAACCATTACCCATACCTGAAAGGCCGTGGGATGCGATTAGCATGATTTTGTATTGGGGTTGCCAAGAACACAAAGGGGTTTTGACTCAATATTTGTGGTCATGAATATATTTTCCAAAATGGCACACTTCATTCCATGTCAGAAAACTAGTGACGCAACTCACATTGCGAATCTATTTTTTAAAGAGGTCATTCAACTTCATGGCCTACCCAGGAGTATAGTTTTGGATCGAGATACAAAGTTCATAGGGAACTTTTGGAGGACCTTATGGAAGAAGATGGGGACTAACTTGTCATTTAGTTTGGCTTATCATCCTCAAATGGATGGACAGACAGAAGTAGTGAACAGAAGTCTGGGAGACTTGCTGAGAAGTTTGGTAACAGAGCACCACAGCCAATGGGACAACATATTACCACAGGCATAATTTGCTTATAATGACTCAGTTAACAGAAGCATAGGGAAGATTCCATTTCAGGTTGTCTATGGCATGCAATCGAGAGGAATTTCTAAAATGAGAGATTCAGAATAGACTGTGACGAGGAGCGCTAGTGCAGAAGATTTTGCAGAGGCGATGAAGGAACTTCACAGCCAGGTGAAGGAGCGATTGTAGAATTCAAGCCAGGAGTATAAGCACAGAGCAGATCAACATAGAAGACAACTTCAATTTGAGGTTGGTGACTTGATTCTGGCACATTTAAGGAAAGAAAGGTTCCCGAGAGGAACATATAATAAGCTGAAGATGAAGAAAATCGGACCATGTAAGGTCTTGAAGAAATTTGGGATGAATGCTTACGAGATTGAATTACCCGATGGGATTGGAATTTCTACGATATTCAATATATCATATTTGTACCCATATAAAGCTGAGGAAACAGGGACTGGAAATGAGAAGCTAGTGATACAATGGACAAAATAGATGCTAGTTGCAGATAAGCTGCAGATGGAGTTCATACTGGACAAAAGAGTGAGAAAGAAGACCAGGCAGAAAGAATACTTTGAATATCTAGTCAAATGGAAGAGCCATCTAGTTGAAGATGCCAGCTGGGAGAATGAAGCAGAGATCCAGAAGCATGGACACACCATGCCCGAGTTCATGGACAGGAGCCCATGAAAATTTTCAAGCTAGAGAGTATGATGCAGGAGCATCGCCAACATCTCAAGCAAGCTAGCATGGAAGCGAAGGACAGCTGGACAAGCGGCAGCACAAATTTTGAAATTACCTTGAAGTTGTTGCACAATATTAAATGAAGTCATTAAGAAGAGGCACACTTGTAATTTGTAAATGGACCTTGAGCGATTCTCTCTCGTCCTTAGTAGGTAGAAGGCATTTAAAGTAGTTAATGCAAGTAGGTAGAATTGAATGTGTAGATTAGATAGCTTTTAGAGCGCAAGAGGGAAACGAGATATAGACACCCTCATTGTGTATTGTAACATTATCAGGAAGAAGAGAGCATATAGAAGAAGCAGGGAGCTATGCAAGAACACCCATGTACAGATATTTGGATTAATACAAAGAGGTTGATTCAAATTCATGGTTTTGTGTTTGTTCTTTGTGTATGGATGTTGAATGATATGCTCATGAATGCTTGCTTCCTGTTATACATTTGATTTATATGCCATGTATATGATTTCATGTCTTGAGTTTGAAGTCTGGAAGGAAGTAGGAATGAGTTTCAATTGTTTCTCTATCTGAACAAGAATTCCTGCAAGGAGTGCAGTTGAATTGTTTGCAAGGAGTGAGTTGACAAAGGGTTCAGATAGGGATAGCTTTTGTTCTCATTCACACGAAAGGTGTAGTTGGGCACAGGAGCCGTGCAAGGAGTGTGCAGGCTGAGCGATGTTTCAGGGGTGCAAACTTGAGGGAGGCATTGAGAGACTTCTATTGTAGGTGTGCGCAGAGTCGAAAGGATTCAACACTTAGGAGTGTTTGAAGGTTGCCGCAAGGAGTGTGCGCAAGATTCTTCTTTAATATTCGATGTTGGGAGAAAGATCAGGAGGTATAGGACCTTCGAGTAATCGCCAAAGAGAAGCACATGAAGCTTGTGCCATGGAGTGTTTAGCAGGCATCGTAAGTTTGCACCGTAGGTGGACAAGCTGGTGGGGAAACCCTTAGTCATTCATAGAAATCGCCAAGGAAGAGATGGACGGTCGTAATTCTCTGCGAAGAATTCACGAAGTCCCGTGAGCTGTCAGATCTCACAGAAGAGCAGGGGAGATACTGCAAGTAAATCCAAAAAGGTTCTAAGCTCAGGAGAGGTAGGACCGTAGATCCAAGCCATAAGGGCCATTGTATTTACCCGAGGATTCTATATCGTGGTTTCGTGGGTGGAAGTCCGGTAAACATTGCAACGATAATCGCAATATCATGAAACGTGATATCCCGAAAGCCAAGAGGATTTGTGTCAGGCCACAGTGGAGTTGGTGAGGGGACAGGTGGCACACCATTTCAGAGTTTCATGGAGTGAAGTCCTGAACTCATGAAATTAGGATTCATGATATTGTGAAATCTAAAATGCCAATGAAGTGAGCAGCGTTGAAAATTCAAAATTGCACGTGTATCGAAGTTTCGGCAAATCGAGATTCGGCAGTCAGAAAGACATGTTTCTCGACATCACGATCGCCAAAATCGCGACAGGGTAAATCCTGAAGGGAGGAAGGAAAGGTCAGTGTTGACTGTATAGGGATTCGGGGATTCGAGAGTCCAATGCTCAACCACTGACCTCGCGAAATCGCGAAGCCCGATCTCTCAATTGTAAAGAGGGGATCCTGTGAAGAGCTTGTTGTGGTTGCAAATTTCCCGATAGGGAAATAGAAGAGCGTTAAAGTTTTTCAGGCCATGGTAAAGGAAAGATCCTGGGTTGACATGGACCTTCTGACCTGTGGGTTGTGGAGGGAGCGTGCATCGACGTCACACATTCCCATGATTGAATGGTCGAGAGGAGTCCCGAAGGATCCACAGATCCATGATCCACATTACTTCGCTACTTCGTTCTTCAGGGGTTTTGGCATTACTAAGCCTCTATTCTCCCTAAGCGGTCAATGCTATACTGACTACCTCATAGATCTGATGGCCGGGATGGCTCCCAGGAATCCTCAAATCTAAGGCCCATATTAACTTCGAGACTTCAGGTATTTTACCTCCCTTATGATGAACTCGCTCAATTCCTCGAAATCGTGAAGTCAAAAGGAATCAAGGGGTTAACTCCCACCCTCTTTCCCATATCCAATGGTCACAATAGAGATTGGCTCTTCCCAAACATATCTCATTCATTTGTCTTCCAGACAAAGGAAACTTCCCTTTTGACACTTAAATCTCGCTATTCTTTCTGAGATTTGTTAGCTTTGAAAGGATTAAGAGCTTTGTGTTGTTTCTCTTGAACTTAACACTCAGAAGAATCCTTTTCCCTCCCTTGCACTCATTCATCAACTCTAGAACTGAAGAGGTTATCGATCTCTGCCCACCTCGTAGACAGACTGTGCATACATGCACTACCTCTCCTTAGCTTAATAGACTCCTTCCTCAAGGAGACTCACAATGACTGGGAGTGTTGACATGCACACATGAAACTATGCCCAGGGTCGATGAACTCACAATTCATTTATTTTAACTTGAGCCACCATAGGGCTCAAACATTTACATATAAAAGCTGGATAATTCCTTACATACTTAAATACACAATCAAGAAAAATTAAAGGGATATAATATAACCATTTAGAAAAGATGCACATCCTTGAAGCATTCATATGATATCTAACTTTAATTTCCAGTTACAATTCAATTACAAAGGATATGAGAATACTTATCTATTACAGGTTGTAGCCAACTAACTGACTGTGGGTGTGTGCCTTTCCACCCAACCATAGGCTCAGAGGCATTCATCCTTAGCACTCTAGCCACCCTCGTGCGAAGCCATGATATCACTAGGGAACTATTTCATCTCTCAGAGACCTTCTCTCTGTCACAGTATCCCTGCAAGGTTTATCAGATGCTTCCTCAACATCAAGCTCACGTTTGGATTCTTCAGGTCATGTTTTCTTCACCTCCTTTTGGTTCGCACATCTCCTTCCAATGTAGCTCTCTCGCCTGGGGTGTCTTTTATTGTTTCCCCTTTCCTTACTGTCTCAGTGTATTTATCTTACCTTCCTTCTTTATGAAGTTTTACGACCTATCCTATTCCTTCTGGCAGAAGGAAGCTTGGGTTTGTAGGTCTCTGTGGTACTTCAGGCTCACAACCCATGTTTCCATTCATGGGGGTGGTTGATTATTCAACCACCAATCCTTTCCTTCATTAACTAATTCTTTCCTCTAGATATATCATGGATCATACTTCAAGGATTCATCCCCCAATAGTCAGTTATGGGAAATTTAACAATAATAAATTTACATCATCCACATGCCTTAGCATGGTAATCCTATTTTATGATTAATTACAAGTTGTGGTAAGCATGGGTGTTACAATCAAATTAAATGAAGACCTAGTGGGGAGCATGTGAACAAGGGATGAAACTATCATGTACATTTTAAAATCTGGGCCAATGTCACTTGTGTCATCATCCCGACACCTCCCGCCAGTTGTCACCTAATCAGGTCTCTTTTGCAGAGAAGTCCAGACTTCTACTGGTAATGAACCTTTTGAAACATGCTTTGGATATTTTCCACCTTCACCCTTAGATGTTGTGTATGGACAACAAGGAGGAGTGAGGGAGGACCTGATAGGAGATGCATTAAAAGAAAAGAAAATTGTTGATAAGATCATGAAGATTCATTTGCAAGTTCAAGAGACACTGAAGAAATCATAGAAAACGTACAAGGCTAGACATGAATAACATAGAATAGAGAGAACATTTAGAGTGGGAGGCATAGTATGGTTACAACTAAATAAGGAAAGGCTACATGGTCTTGGTAAGAATATCAAGGATTTTTGGTATGGTCCTTTTGAGTTATTGGGAAAGGTAGGAGATAATTCCTACAAACTCATTCTACCCCCATACATGTGCATTTATTTAGTAGTGAATGTGGATAATATCAAACTCTATAAGCCTTTCATGTTGCATCATCGGGAGGAGTAGGTCCTACCTTCCATAGAGGGATTAGCACTAGATGCTAAGGAAAAGTTAGTAGAGGACATAGTTTTTCAAAATCTATCCAGAACTATAAGACAGGGGCAACATGACTTTTGGAAGACCGGTTTGAAAGGACAACTTCCAAGAAAAACAAAGTGGTACTGCACGAAGAAGGTAGAGGGAAAATCTCCTCACTTCATTTTGTAAAGATTTTGGGGACCAAAAGCCTCCCTAAATGGGGAGGTATGATCCAGATTTAATCATTATATTATTTGGCATCTATATCAATGCCTTTAGAGTGGAAATAATTGGAGGAATCAACTTGCAAGGCCATTTTAGTGGCAGTGCCTAGTTTGGAATATTGGGGTTTGGAACTTTCCAAATCCATTTGAGTCATTAATTAGCATTTTTCGGGGTTCTAGTGTCCAAAAAAATGTTTCCTTACCCTTGACGGTATTCTACACTTTGAGACCTTTCGAACAGTGTAGATCATACGTCAATTGGAGTGCTATGCAAAAGTTATTCCTCCCACAAATTGACCTATCGTGTTGATCACCATGGTACAAGAGGATTCCACGTCAATGCATATCGGGCTAGGCTCGTATGTAATTTCAAGAATATTCTAGAAGGTCAAAAATCCTATCACAATTGAGGGTTTAGGAAGTTAAAAACCTACCCCTAGATGGCTATGAAGCCACAAGGAGGAGAACTAGTTCCATTATTTTTCATTGTATCTTGTTTCATAGATGAGCAAAACATATGAGAGTGGTGTTATGTGAGCATAATATTGGAGGGGAGATTATTTAGCAGCCATATACACCACAGTTCAAAGGCAACTCCATAGAGAGTGTCTCTTTCTTTGTACTTGCATCATTTCTATACCAGAGAAAAGAGAGAAGAGAAACCTCACCTTCTGGCTGGGTTTTCTCCCATATTGGGTTTTCCAGGTCATATCTTGTGTTTATTTGTGGATGGTGAGATCGTATTTTATTGTTCTCTATTTTTCACATTTTATCTTTTTCATGCATAAGTATTATGGAGATCTAAAGGAAAAATAATCTCAATAGTAAAGTTTTCAGTATTTTATTAGATTTAGTATGATGAACTATTCCAGTGGAATATCCATGACAACTTACAGATAATTCCCTTTCCCACATGAGAAATATCCACAAGAAAAGGGGCAATGATCCCTTATCGTAGGGATGGGAATTCAATGATAATTAAAATAAACTTTAATGCAACTCTAACTATGGACATGCTAACCATTTAATATATATGACTTTTTACCCGAGTGAGGTGATGACTAATTAGTTTATAATTGTTTATTCTTTCGCACAATCCAACCAAATTTAATGAATGTTCATCTTACTATTGATATCTTATGTTCATATAGTATAGTTTCCAATTCCACCCAATTAACACTAGCATATTTGGCCCATTTTGCGATGGTTGTTTCAATGGTATTGTGACATTATGTTGTTGATATGGCGACGAATTTGGAGTCTCTAAAATGTCAGTTTAGGTGCTGTGGCATTTGTGACGAACTTGATCAAACGTCGCACAAGCAACGATATAGGCAAACAATCTCAAACCAACTTTTTGTCTAAATTGCGACAACAACTTTTATAGTTAAATTGACGCATCAATAGAAGTCGTCGCATATTCGATGACAACTTTTTGTTCTTTATGTAGCTAAACCGACGCAACAATAGAAGTTGTCATCGCATATTTGACACCACTTTTCATTGTTTATATAGTTGAATCTTCGCATCAATATAAGTTGTCGTCACCTATTCAACAACAACTTTTTGTTGTTTATGTAGCTAAACCGACGCATCAATAGAAGTTGTCGTCGCCTATTCGACGCCAACTTTCCGTTGTTTATATAGAAAAACCATTGCATCAAATAGAAATTGTCGTCATATAGGAGACGACATCTTTTCATTGTTTATATAGAAAAACCACCGCATCAATAGAAACTATCGTCGCATAGGCGACGACAACTTTTCAGTGTTTATATAGAAAAATTGTTGCATCGATAAAAGTTTTCGTTGGATATGCGACAACCAAAATTTATTTAGAAAAAAAATAAAAAATTATTTTGGGCATCAATTTTGATATTAATATTAATATTAAATCCCAAAGGGTATTGCATGAGACCTGTATTGATTTCACAAAGCCTTGGGACTTCTTTGATGGAGCTTATCAAGGCTCTCCAAAAATGTGTGGGGATGGAGTCATACTCTTTTTAGATCATTACCACTTCTTCTCCCTAAAATATGGAGCAGGACTGGGAGAAAATAACATGGTTGAATTCTACACCCTCTAGATGTTGATGAAAATGGCACTTGAAAAAAATATTTTGTGTTTGCAAGTTCTTGGAGATTTTAAGTTGTTGATGGATTGGGATAATGGAAAATTTAATATTACATATTTGGTCTTGGAGCCAATCATGGCACTATGCTTGG
>SNQJ01S0093392.1:9011-41271 GCA_010110895.2 Picea sitchensis
AAATAGACGCACCTCCCAACTGATCGAATAGATCATCGATCCTAGGCAAGGGGTACTTGTTCTTTATGGTTACTTTATTGAGTTGTCTATAATATATACACAGTCTAAGGGTGCCATCCTTATTTTTCACAAACAAGACTGGTGCTCCCCATGGGGACACGTTGGGTCGAATATAACCCTTATCCATCATTTCTTTCAATTGCAATTTGAGTTCCACTAACTCAGGTGTGCTCATCCGGTAGGGTGTCCTAGACACCGGCACCGCTCCTGGTGCAAGTTCTATCAAGAAGTCAATGTCTCTTCTTGGAGGTAGACCCGGTACCTCTTCCGGAAACACATCTTTGTATTCTCTCAGGATAGGGTGATCATCAGGGCTTGGTTTATCACCTTCGATTGTTTTCAACACCTGTATTGCATATAGGGGACATCCTTTTCGACAATACTTTCTCATTTCCAGGGCTGATATTTGCCTCACCGAGACAGGTTTTCGGATCCCTTGAAGGGTTATCCTTCTCCCTTCTTTACTTACACACTCCAAGGTTTTATGGTAACAATCTAGTTTGGCTTTATGGGCGGCTAGCCAGTCCATAGCAATCAACAAATTGTATGATCCTAGGGGTAATACGTTAAGGGTTTCTTGGGTGGGGAATTCACCCAACATTAATTGGCAGGATGGTATGACCTCTGCTACCCTTCTTTTGGTGCCAGTGGCTAACTGTACCAATCATGTCTTGGTTTGTTTTTGTGGCTGTAGTTTACACTTATCAACAGATTTAGGGGCTATATAANGCACACTCCTTGCCACATCATTGACTGTGGTAGCTTCCTGAATGTTATAAAATTTTCGACTGTTCTATTGTCGGTGTGGACAGTCTCTCAGGAGATGCTCTTCTCTGCAACCCCAACATTTCAAAGATTCTCTCTTTGGGTTATCAGTGTTTACTGGTAGAGGTACAGAATTTTTATTTCCATTCAATGAGGGAAAGTTCTACTGGAGTACACTTCGGGTTGGAAAGTTCATTTTGGGGTTCTTTTTGTAGTTCTTAAATCCTGAGGATTTGATCCCCTTTTTCTGAAATCTCGAACCACTCTTCTGTTTCCAGTCTCCACGAGACTTTGCCTGATGTCCATATTGTTCATGACAATATGTTGCCTTTCGAATAGTGTCTTCTAAGGTCTTTGGCTCATCAAATTCAATTCTGTTCTAGTATTCCTTGGGTAGCCCACTGATGAAGCGTTGCACCTTCGCCTTCTCTGCTTTGATGTAGGGTACATATCTCAATAAGTCAAGGAATTTGTTGACATATTCCTCTATAGTGAGTTGCCCCAGTTTGAGTTCATAAAACTCTTTTGCCTTCTCGTCGAAATATTTTTCCGACAAATACTTCTTCCGGAAGCATTTCTCAAACTGTTTCCAGGACAGGTCCTCCTCGCGAACCCCTTTCACATTCTTAAGATCTTCCCACCAGATGGAAGATTTTCTGTTCAAGTTGAAAGTGGCCACTCGAGCCTTCAAATTCTCTGAAAAATCATGGACTTTGAAATATTTCTTCAGTCCAAGTAGCCAGGCCTCTGTTTCCTCTCCCTTCTTTATCTCACCATCAAAGGAGGGAGGTTTGGCCTTTCTGAATTCCTCAAATTTATGACCCTTGGAAGTTTTGTGCTTCTTCTGTTTTCTTCAAGAATAGGAACCGGTCCTGCTGTTGGAAGAGCCTTCTGAATCGCCAGCTTCCTTCTCAGAGGAATCGTCTGGCACCGGTCCTTTACCTTTGGGGTGGACCTTCCTTGAGGTGCTCCTCTCAGTATGGCCACTTATATGACCATGTTTCTGTATCTTGGGTTCATGCTACATTTGTCGTTGTAGGTCGAATAAGATCTGCAGTAAAAATGCATTAATTTCAGTTTTCTTTTCTTGTTCTTTCATCATCCTTTCATTGTCGGCCTTGCATCTTTGCAATTCAACCATGAGACTCCTCACAGTCTCAGCTAGATCTGGAGGGGTTCCTATTGCTCTTCTTTCGTCAGATTCTTCATCTCTGTTGTGGGAGCCTTCTCCCATCTCTTGGTGAGTCACCATTCTCTGCTTCTGTAAATTCCCACGGCTGATCGTCTGCTTGGGTGAAAAGACAAACACTGGTTATTAGTCAAGAGTTAGATACATTTTTATAACCTGTGCATAAATTCATAACTCTCTCACATGCATACACAGTCAGGTTCTCGTTTCCATGTTTTGATCCTGGATAAGAGAGTTAAGTTAGGGGGTTACTCCTCTTAGGAGTGCTTCGAACGGAGCTTATGCGCAACTCATTCATGAGCCCAATCAGGCCGAGTGTTGTCACCATGCTCTGATACCAATTTGTAACACACCCACTACCATAATCAAGTTTTCGTTGATTTTTGCAGAATCAGAGCCCCCGAAATATCTACGGAGGCCTAGCGTAAGCTAACTCTCTCTCTCATGTCATCACGGGTCAGGATCACAAGTCAAATAATCATGGCACTTCTTGTATTTCGCACCTCGGCACTATAGGAATGTCGAATCGTTCGAATCTACAACCGCCGAACCCCGACAGGGCTAGTGACTGGCCAATAGGGACAAATCCCAACAGGGTTAGCGAATGGCCATTAGGAATGGCCCTGTTGTGCGGTTGAGTGGAGTACAGGTGGTGAGAGGGGTAACACGACCTAGAGGGCGACGTGATAGGAGGAGGGTCCCACTTCACACGCCACACCATTCCGGACCACCCCCCCCATTAAAGGAAGAATGGCAAGGGGGGTCTTGAATTCACCTGAACGCTGTTGATCAAGGAAAATAAATCCTGACCGTTCAAGAGTTGCACGTTCGATTCTGGACCCCCCCTCACTGCTAAAGGCAGAACAACAAGGGGGCTCCGGAATGAATTCTTAGCCGTAGATCTGGGTGGGTGGTCTTTGGTCGTCCAGATCTGCTCGCCACTTACCCTAATGTGCATTTGCACCCCAACTTAAAGCTGACGTCTCTTCCTCACATTTCATGGTCATCCCAGACCGTAGATACTCCGAGAGGATCCTGTCCGTTCATCAGAGGTTAACCACATGTTAACATCTCGATATTTATAAGTCTGGATTTTGGGGTTTGAGAGAACAAGGGAACATTCCCTTCGGTATCCCAAGTGCTGAAACGTCGAAGTGCCAAACAAGCCTAAATCGGTGGTTAGCCCCTTGGGTTATGCCTTGGTCAATATGACCTCTTCCCATATGACCATGGTCTCTCTTCCGTCGGGATTTGTCAAGAAGAGAGCCCAACCTCTTGTCAACGGGACTCCCGAATCCCCGATCCCCGATTTCTCGAAACGGGTAATCTCTCGACACATAGCCACCCGAAAATCAGTCAGTCTACGACTGCTTTGGGGTTTCCACCATGGAACATACCGATCTCTCATCACCAGAACTCCCGAGTTCTCGATTCCCGATTTCCCAAAATGGGAAATTTCATGACACGTGGCCTCCTTTAATCGGACGACCCGAATCTACTTCGGGGTTTCTACCATGGAATGCCCCGATCTTTTGTCACTAGAAATCTCGAGTTCTCAACTCCCGATTTCCCGAAGTGGAAAATCTCTTGACACGTGGTCTCCGTTATTCAGATGGTCCAAATCTATTTCGGGGCTTTCACCCCTATTCATTGGGGGTTTATCCCTCATATATCTCATGACAGATCCAACGACTATCGAGTTTTTCAGCCAATATCTGATGGCTCAGACATGTTCCTAACTTGTGTGCTCTCCCACGACTTCCTGGACGTGGAAAGATCAATGGTTTGGATGCTCTCATGGACCTTGGGGATCTATGGTCCCGATCTCTTCGCTACCCATGAAGACATAGAAAGTCACAGGGGTAAGGCACTTAACATCCTACTTTCTCCTACCAAATCTAATGGTCATGAGTGACCACAAATTTCCCAACGGGATCTTGTCCGTCGATCAACACCTATCAAGGTTAAGGTACTTATCTTTCCATCTTCTTCTTCTTATCTAAAATTCATAAGTGACCACAAATCTCCCAATGAGATCTCATCCATCGATTTGATACTTATGATTTCTTAAGGCCTTGCGCCTTCACATCCTCCTTCCAGGTTCTTGATGGATTTTTCAAGAAGGGTATCTCTATGGGGAGGTTTACCCAGGGTACTATCTGAGGCAGATAAGGGTATCTCTCTCCTGAGAACCAGGCGTGAAGTCTGAATTAGATTAATATGCATATAAATAATTATTTAAGAGAACATAAGCCACATGTAGTCTTTCCATTATAAACATACAACTACTAGTACTGATCAAAACATCATACATACATTCTTATACTAAAATTATTCACAATTTCACGGCTTATGAGCATAATTACTAGAATACATATATTTCAATATGCCAAAGGTAAAAAACTTATCAGAAAGTAACACCAGGGGTTATACAACTGCTGAGAGGGGTACTCATTTCCACCCAACCGTAGGCTCAACGACTCCCAGCGGATTTACCACTAGCCACCCCCAAGCTGAGACCACGATGCTGTGAGACTGTGTCTCTATTTTCCAGTGACCAGGAGCGAAGGTTACTCTCCTTCCTCTATGCTATCACTCACTTTGCATATCACTAGAGTTCTCTTTCTCCCCTCATGTCCACGCCCAATCGCTTCTCCCCCACGCCTTATCCTCTTGTGAGGTTGCGTGTGGTGCGATTTCCCTCACGCTGGTCATGACTGACGGCTCTACGGATGGGCGGTTCTCCTCCCCATCCCTCATTAATTCTTGAGGATCCATCTACCTACTAGCCTACTAGACATTTAATTTAGGGCCAGCGAGCCACTTTTGGTTCTCTGGGCCAGTGAAGTCCAAATATGGTATTGATTTTCAGTGGAAGTTAACACCACCTTTCCAGGTGCCTTCCACCGCCTTTCTTTAGCCATCGTGGTCTCTTTTTCAGCATATCCTCTCTCAACAGTCCTGCAATATAAATTCATAATATTATTCACATTCATCGACCTTTTCCACAAGGTCCATTCACATCACACATTCTGATTTCTGAGTTTTTCCATAGTTCTTGGCCAGTCTAGTTATTTTTACAAACTGGGGGAAACAGGGTGTTAGAAAAAGTATGCAGGAGAGCGCACAAGAGGAAAGAAAATATTAGGAGAAATAACATTTAAGAAATTGTACATAATCCAGAGAGAAATGTAGACATAGATCCTTTATAAAGGATCGTGGAATCATGACTGTTATATTAAGAGCTAGATCAAGAGCTAGATCAACAAGAGCTTTCATATATAATTGAGAATGTTTGGGGATAACCAGAGCCACTAGATCAACTGATAGATCGTCATCCGTTGATCAAATCCAAGCATGAGATATAAAGTTTCGGGACTTTGGAACTTTGCCACTTCGGTGATCACTGGATACTAGACAAATCCGTGAAGTGCCGAAGCTACAAAGTGAAAATCCAAAGTCACAAAGTCATGCAGACCGTCCGATCTAGAGCAGATGAATGTGGACCATCCATTTGGTTGATGTCGTGTCTCATGCCACATGGAAGGGGTTCCATATGGGGATACGTCTCACATTATTTTCGCTCCTTTTGGACCCCAACATGTCCATTTATGGGTGACATGTGGCACACATACCATGGGTCCACATCACCATAGGTGACATCAACATGCCATGTCATCTCAAGGGTTATGACCTCCAGAAATGTCCAAAAGTGCCGAAGGCCAAAGTAGCGAAGTCACGTGGGCCATTGATCTAAGACCCTCTAAGATTTCTTGTGACCGTCAGATCCACAGTGGATATTTAAAGGCACAAATCAAATAGCATGGGTGTTAATTTAATGGAGGCAACGCGAATTGATCTGGACCGTTGGAGGTTTTAAGTATGGGTCAGCATGAGATTAACACATACAATGGCTATGTAATTAACAAACTAACTTGTTGAGCTACGCGAACCACCCATATCAATGCCTGATTAAGTCATGATCATTGATTTTGTTGAAACCACCAGATGAGCCAAGATCGTCCAATCAATAGGAGACTAAGTCTCATCCGTCCGATCTACTAGTGAGGGTAATGTACGTATTTCAACGAAGTCTACTCTGGGAGAGTTGGAAGGCATCAAAATGAAATATTCTTCGATGCCCTCCTTTTCAGAGTAGTGAAACTTCCCTGACTTTTTGAAATTCAAGTGACCAGGTATCTAAATGAATATTCTCCAATACCCTCCTTTTCAGAGCAGTGAAACTTCCCTGACTTTTTGAACTTCGAGTGACTAGGTATTGAAATGGAATATTCTTTGATACCCTCCTTTTCGGAGCAGTGAAACTTCCCTAACTTTTTGAACTCCGAGTGACCCGATATCAAAATATGAATATTATTCGATACCCTCTGGTTGGAGTAGTGAAAGTTACCTAATTTTCTAAACTCCGAATGAAAAGCTTCGATGGTATTGAAAAAGAATAATCTTCGATACCCTCTTTTCAGAGTCGCTTTTGAGCTTGATTCTTCAGTAGTCTAAATGGGAACCTCCAATGAGAGATCCAGATCTATTATGAGTTTAAGATCAATGGTGTAGATTACCCTATATGCAAAACTGCTCTACAATGTCAAATTGTTTTTTCTAAGTCTGGAAAAAAAGGTGAAAAAGGGGAAAGTTGTCATTTCCAGATTGATGCAGTTTCTGACTGGAGTATCAGATTCAAAATATGAAAGTTGTTATGAATTCCTTGTCATTTTATTATCTATGAATCATAAAAAAGTTTCTCTATTTCTTGACATATTGTCTTTTGTAGTTGAATGAAGTTGGCATTTCAATAAAATTTCACTAGTGGAGAAAATGCACAAATGGGGGTGAAAGTGGCTCTTCAAGAAACCATAACTTTCACCTCAGAAATCAGATTGGGGAAAGAGTACGGTCGTTGGAAATATGATTCAGAGGAGAATGACTCAAGATTGTTATAATTGGGATAAATTTGATATAAATATTCATAAATTGAGTAGAAGAAACACCTGTAGCATTATTTGACAATTTTTTATGATATGCATATTTCTAACAAAAATGGGTGCTTCCACATTTTGAAGAATTAGGGGGTATAAGCATATCAATTCATTATAAGAATGCATATTCAAGAAATTCAAGAAGGAGGGGGATCTTACAACCATGATAAAGAGGCCAAAGGTCAAAATATCAGTGTTGGCAATGCAGAGACAAAATCAAATGGACACCAGGGCATAGGGGAGTAAGAAACATTAATAGGGACTGTGAGAAGCTTGATAATAGAAGTACAAATCTACAAACAAGACAATGAGAGGCTGATAAGAGAGAAAAATCAGATAAATGCTCAGGTGATGCAAATCTTAAATCAGTTGGAGAGGCAAACAAAGAGTAGATCAAACTCAAGACATGAGGAAGAGGGTAGATATCCAGAAAGAAGAGATAACTACAAAAGAACTAGTTATTCAAGAAGTGATAACATAACTCATAAACATCACTCACCTCACTCAACAAGGAAAATTTATGCATATGGGGATTCCATAAGTAGTCCAAAGGTGTCTCCTGTTATGCACCAAAGAAGAAGAGATGAATTGGAAAATTTGCAAGGAGATCTGAGTAAGCTTAAGCCACCATACTTTGAGGGTGAAAGAGAAAGGGAAGATGATGCTGAAGCATGGTTTCTTGGAATCAAGAGGCATTTTTAATTGCATAACTAATCATCAAACCTAGAAGCCAAAAATTTGCACTTACCATCTACACAGAAAATCTGTGATTTGGTGGGATCAACTTAAGCAAGTTGAGCACATAAATGAGAGAAGGATCACTTGAAAGAAATTCAAGAAATATTTTCAGAAGGAGTACCTTTCAAAGAAATTATATGACGAGAAAATGCAGGAGTTCTTTGAACTTAGGCTGGGAAGCATGACCATGGAAAAGTATGAAAATAATTTTTTGGGACTGCTAAATTATGTGGGGTTTATAAAATATGAGAAGGTGAAAATACAAAGTTTTTTAGTGGAATTCATTCATTTTATAAAGAGAAGATTCAGTATGACGAGACCATGAAATTGACTGATACCATCAAGAAGGATAAGTACCTATATGATCAAGGAAATAACATAGATTCTTTGCATAAATAATGGAAGGATATGAAGAAGGAGAAGTCTGACCATAGAAATAAACGATTCAAATCTCCTTTCAATAAAAATAGCCCAAATAAAAATCAACAATACCAACCTGCTAAGGATGAATCCAAGAGAGAAGAATCATTGGGTAAAGGGGAAGACCACCAATCCAATGTTGGGTATGCAAAGAATATCACTTGTACAAGGATTTCCCTCACAAAAAAGACAAAGTGAAGACCATGCACAACATCCAAGAGGCTACAATAGTAGAAGACATGGGAAGACTATATGGAACCTTATATGATCGAAAAGAAGAGAACCAATCCAATATGATCAAAGTGGAAGGTAGGATATTAATCATCTTGTTTCTATTTTAATTGATCAAGGAGAAATTCACTGTTACATTGATCCCAAAATAGTGGATAATTTACATTTGGAGAAAAGTGAGATTGAAAAATCAAGTTTGGTTCAACTAGCCACTGGAACTAAAATAAGGATCAACGAAATGGTTAGAGGTTGTTCCATAAGTATTAACAAAGTGAATACTAATGATGATATAAATATCATACCATTGGGATCTTATGATGCTCTAATTGGAATGGATTGGTTGGACAAGCATCATGCTATTCTAGATTGTCATAACAAGACATTTACATGTCTCGATAAAGAAGGAAAACAAAGCACTGTGAAAGTAGTTCCAAGACCCATTTCTATAAGGGATATTTCGACCTTACAACTGAAGGTATGTTTAAGAAAAGGATGTCAATTGCATGCAACCCATGTGGAGGAGACATAAAAGACAAAAGGGCCAAGCCTTGAATATTTTTTGGTACTGCAAGAGTTTTAAGATGTATTCCAAAAAATACCAGGGTTGCCACCAAAGAGGGAGATAGATTTCTCTATTGATTTAGTGACAGGAGTTCCCCCAGTATCAGAAACACCTTATAGAATGAGTACACCAGAATTAAAAGAATTACAAATGTAGTTGGAAGAATTGTTGAATAAAGGGTACATATGTCCAAGTGTTTCACCTTGGGGAGCACAAATACTCTTTGTCAAAAAGAAGGATGGAACATTGAGGATGTGTATTGACTTTTGACAACTAAATAAAGCCATTGTGAAGAACAAATACCCTCTACCCATAATTGATGACCTCTTTGATCAACTAAGAGGGGAAAATATATTTTCAAAGATAGACTTGATATCAGGATACCATCAGGCAAGAATCAAGGAAGAAGACATCAATAGGAGCACCTTTAGAACCAGGTATGGGAATTATGAATTTTTAGTGGCACCATTTAGATTGTCCAATGCACCAAATGTCTTTATGTGCTTAATGAATGGCATATTCAGAAATTATTGGATAAGTTTGTCATAGTATTTCTGGACGACATACTTATCTATTCTAAGTCATAGGAAGAACATGAACATCACCTAATATTGGTATTGCAAGTGCCGAGGGAACATCAGTTGTATGCCAAACTTAGTAAGTGTTATTTTTACCAAGAACATATCCAATACTTGGGGCACATTATTTCAAAACGAGATATAGCAGTGGATCCAAAGAATATTGAAGCCATCAGAGGATGGCCAACACCCATAAGTGTTTCAGAAGTCAGATCTTTTATGGGATTAACTGGTTACTATATAAGATTTATAGCAGGGTTCTCTACGATTTCTCATCCCATCAACTCTTTGCGAAAGAAGGGAATTAAATTTGAATGGAAAACTGAGTGTGAAGAGAACTTTAATTCGTTGAAATAATTACTTACTAGTGCACCTATTTTAAAGATTGCTGACCCAAATGAGAGTTTTGTGGTATGTACAGATGCATGCAAGGAAGGATTGGTGGAGTCCTCATTCAAAATGGACATGTAATTGGTTATGAGTCTAGAAAGCTTAAAGAACATGAGAAAAACTACGCCACACATGACTTGGAACTTGCTGCCATTGTTCATGCATTGAAGACGTGGATGCATTATCTCATGGGGGAGATATTTGAATTAATAACAAACCATAGTGGTTTGAAATATCTTTTTGAACAACAAACTTTGAACGCCAGGAAAACAAGATGGCTATAATTTTAAGCGAATACAATTTTGACATCAAACATATCAAAGGAAAAGAAAAGAAAGTTGCGGATGCACTTAGTAGAAGAGTACATCTCATGCATACTACAACCATTAGTATGAATCAATTAGATTTAAAGAGAATAATTTTAGATGTTGTTGTTACAGATCAACATTATCTACAGGTAAAAGAAAACTTACAACATAAAATTAAAGAATATTAGATGAAGGAAGATGGATTACTTATGCATAAAAATATAATTTATGTTCCGAGTTCTGGAGAACTTAAAAATTTAGTATTAAAATAAATGCATAATGTTCCATATGCCGGACATCCCAGTTACCAGAAAAAAAAAATGAAGCAATAAGAAGGCAATTCTTTTGGCCTAGAATGAAGAAAGATGTTGCTGATTACATTTCCAGATGTATGGAATGTCAAAGAGTGAAGGTTGACATAGGCACCCAACTGGTTTGCTACAACCATTACCAATTCTAGAGAATAAATGGGAAGTGGTAACCATTGATTTTATAACTAAATTTCCCAGGACAACAAGGAAACATGATTCAATCATGGTAGTGGTTGATAAATTGACAAATGATGCTCATTTTGTTTCTATAAAAATGAATCATACAACAACTAATATTGCAGAAATTTACACGAGAGAGATTGCTAGGTTGCATGGGATACCTAAGAAAATTGTTTCAGATAGAGATACAAAGTTTACTTCAAATTTATGGAGGGGATTGTTTAAAGGATTTGGTACAAATCTGAACTTTAGCACACCATACCATCCACAGTTAGATGGGAATACAAAGAGAGTCAACCAAGCAATTGAAGACATCTTGAGAATGTATGTGATGGATAAGCCATCCAAGTGGAAGATTACTTGCACTTGGTTGAGTTTGCCTATAATAATGGGCGTCAAGATTCATTAAAAATGATCCCATTTGAAGCCTTGTATGGTAGGAAATGCAATACTCCAGTGAGTTGGGACAACCCAACAAATAGAGTGGTACTTGGGCCAGAATTGCTAAAGGATATGGAAGACCATATGGTTAAAATTAAGAAGAATTTAAAGGTAGCTCAAGATAGATAGAAAATTTATGCAGATAATAACATGACAACTACACAATTTAAAGTGGGGGAGAATGTGATTTTAAAAGTGAAGCCCAATAATAGCTCTTTGAAGTTGGGCAGTTATACAAAGCTAACAACTAGATTCCGTGGTCCATTTGAGATATTGAATATAATAGGGACAATTGCATACATGCTTGCATTTCATGATTCCATAAATGTGCATAATGTATTTCATGTCTCTTTGATAAAAACATATGTACATCATTGACCTAACCATGTTATTGATTGGAATTTGATTTGTTAGAAAAATAGGATCGCAGAGTAATAAAATAAAAAAAATGAAGAAATAAAACATAGAAGATACACAATACAATAGAGACACAGATATACGTGGTTCACCCAATATGAGATATGTCCACCAGAGAAATTTGCAGGTCCTTCCTTTTTATTATCCAACAAGATGAAGGGACACCTACAACACACCCGTTGTAACTTCTTCTTCTTTCTCGCACAGTCTCCTCTCTCAAAAGACAATATTCACAATAATTCATAGCCATAATACAATTCCCACATAAGAGAGGTTTGCATTCTAGGGAAAAAAACCCTAAAATAACTTCTACCGTCATATCTACGACCTTATAATGAATGGTCTAGATTGACTATGAAATTAAAATATTTTAAAAGACAATTTTTCCCAAAATTTTGTTTCGGGGGCACTGCCTCTGAATCCCCCACCAGGGGGGCGCTGCAAAAATTTTCGCCGCCCCCTCTGGACCCCCCTAGAGATAGTTGTGTGGGGGAAGACCCCACACACCCCCATGTTAGGGAATGGGGTCCAAGAAAGGCTGAAACAAACCTTTGAATCAAGAAGATAATTAGGCTCCACAACCAACAATCTCCCACTTGGAGACTGATCAAAACAAATATACTACTGTTGTACCTGCTAGACTATACTCCACCTTGGACCTGAAAAATTTCTTATATTCACCTTCATGCTTGAAGGCCAACTAAAACTAAGTAGGAACTCAATTTCTCCCTGGTTACTCCCTTTGTTAACATGTCTGGAGGATTCTGGATAGTATGTATCTTTTCCAACTTCAAATGTCCATCTTCCAAGACGGATTGTATGAAATGGTACCTGAGTTGTATATGATTAGTCTTCAAATGGAATGCTGAGTTCTTTGCAAGTTGAATGGCACTCTCGCTATCACAGTACAACCTGCTATTCTCCTGATTCTTTCCCAATTCCTCCATAAACCTTTTTAACCAAATCATCTCTTTACTAGCCTTTGTAGTAGCAACATACTCTGCTTTCATTGTTGAAAGTGCAACAACCTTTTGTAGTTTTGAAATACAACTTACTGCTATTCCACCTACATTAAAAACATACCCTGTGGTTCTCCTCCTGCTATCTTTATCATCTGCGATATCTGAATCAACATATACCTATAGAACAATGTATGAACCTCCAAAACATAATGCATGAGTAGCAGTACCTCTCAAATACCTAAGAATCCACTTTACTGCCTCCCAATGTTCTTTACCTAGATTGTGCATATACCTGCTCACAACTCCCACTGCATGTGCGATCTGGTCTTGTGCAAACCATCACATACATCAAGTTTCCAACTACTGATGAATAAGGGACTCTGAACATGTATTCTATATCCTCCTGTGTCTTGGGACACGTTTCCTTGCTTAATTTAAAATGGCTGGCCAAAGATGTACTAATTGTTTTTTCATTCCACATTCTAAACCTCTCCAACACCTTCTCTATGTACTCATCCCAAGACAATGTCAATTTATGATTTTTCCTGTCTCTTGTTATTCTCATACCAAAGATTTTCTTTGCAGCACCCAAATCCTTCATGGCAAATGAATTAGATAATTTCTTCTTGAGCACATTTATATCCTACATATTATACCCCGCAACAAGCATGTCATTTACACACAATAGCAAGATAATATAACTTCCATTTTCTAGCCTTTTAAAATAAACAAAGTGATTAGAATGACATCTACTATAACCTTGTTCTGTCATAAACTTGTCAAACTTAAATACCACTGCCTTGGAGATTTCTTTATACCATACAATATCTTATTCAACCTGCATACCAAATTTGCCTTCCCTTTGACCTCATACCCCCATGGCTTCTGCATATAAATCTCTTCCTCCTAATCCCCATGGAGAAAATATGTTTTTACATATAATTTTTCAAGATGCAAATATTCTACTACCACAATAATTAAAATAGTCCTAATTGAAGTCATTTTAACAACAAGAGAAAATATTTCATCAAAATATATACCTTTATTTTGTGCAAATTCCTTTACAACAAGTGTAGCCTTGTACTACTTTTTGCCTCCATCTTCTTCCTTCAAACTATAAACCCATTTATTTTGCAATTCTCTTTTTCCTGCAGGCAACTGGACCAAGTCCCAAGTTTGGTTATTTACCAAGGATTCCATTTCCTCTTTCATGCCTTGCTCCCACTTCCTTTTAGTGTTTACCTGCATTACCTCTTCATAACTTTCTGTTTGACCATAATCAATCAACAATAAATAGTACAATGAAGGAGAGTATCGTTTAGGGGGTCTACTTAACTTGGTAGATATTCTAACAACACTTGTAGGAGTTTGAGGTACCTGTTGCTCCTGTTGTTGTACATTTTTATTTTCTGGTACCTTTGGAATTTTGTTTTTCAATGATCTCATCAAGCACTGTGTATTCTAGTTTTTAGTTTTCCTATTTCTTTCCTTGCAACTGATCTTTGTACATGAACATCTCATTGAATATGACATCTCCACTTCTAATGATTTTTTTATTTTCATAATCCCATTAGTGATAGCCAAAATCATTAACACCATATCCAATAAATGTACACTTCTTGGATTTTGCATCAAGATTTGTTCTATTTTCTTTATCAATATTGACAAATGCTTCACAACCTAAAGTCTTCAAAAATGAATAGTTTACCTTTTTACCTGTCCATGTATCCTCTGAAATGCCACCATCCAAAGAACTTGGAGGTCCTCTTTTTATCAAGTAAAAAATAGTATCTACAACATATTCCCAAAACTATAAGGGCAACCCTGTTGTTGAAGGAAAATCTCCCTGCGGACAGGTAGATCTCCTCAAAGAGCTAGACTCTTAACTCTAAGACAGAAAGTGCTTATCATGGTCACTGAATTCCTTTTAGATATAGGTGGACTAGTGTGTGAGGAGGAAGGAGAAAAGAAGTACCTTTTACCGGTGTTTGTCCCTGCATGCTCTGAGTTGAACTCCAATCTTTCGCTCCTCGATAAACCCTATAGACAAACAAGGTATGACAACTTCCTACTCTATCAAGATTAGTCCGAAATAGGTCTATCTACTAAAGAGACAAATTCATGTGAGATTGAACACGAATTAGAAAGAAATAGGCCAAGCAAATTATATTAATGAGGACAAAACATTGCTTACAGTCGTAGATGGATTGCAACAGTTTCGTCAACTCCTCCTTGTCTACCCCTTGCTCGAAAGATCCACAATCCAAATTACGATAGCTTCACCGATTGATCCCTATGATATCATAGGTCTCTTGCTTCCAAAATATCTCTATTCCAGCATCAGCTATAAGATCATAAGTTTGATGTGATTCTCCCTTTCCAGTCCCCTTTCACCATTATAAAGCTTGCTTATATAGCCTTGGAGAGGCTCAACAACTTGAGATATCCTTGGGGAAGTTGAGGATTTGCCTCCTAATATCATGGTTGGACTAGGGATTTGAATCCAACTGCCTTCCAAGAATGAAAGGATCCTTCCCCCATTCATCTCAACAACTTAACTACTGCCCAGAATAGGTAGCACTCCCTCAAAAGGGCACTCAGAGCATTATAACGCTCCCTAGTTGTGTATAGGGGAGTGCCAACACTCCTGAGGATAGGAGCGCTCCTGCAAAAGGGTTGATGTAGCACTATAATGCTCCCTGATGGATTATGGGGGGGCGCCAACACTCCTGAGATAGTTATAAGGGAGCGCTCCCCTCCAAAAATTTAGTTTTTTGAGTGTTCTCAGATGACAAAAGGTTCATGAGCCCAATTAACCTTTCCTCCTCTTCTAAATCAAGTGTTTGACATGTGCCAAGTGTCCTCCTGATTTTGTTTACAGGCACGACATAGGAATTATGGCAGTATGCTTCCCTGACACTTACGACACTTGTGAGAAAAATGTGACACTTGCGACCTTTGTAATGACGACACTTGTGACACTATCAAAGTGAGTATTTTTGATGTGTAACAGATTGCCCCCCAAAATATGAAGTTAGAAGATGAGAACTGATAACTGAGATGCTTTGTAGACTTTCAAGCAAGGGTATAGACATGGAGAACTTGACAGAAGCTGCACACAAACATCCAACAAATATTATGACATGTTTCAAACCCAAGGCAGGCATACCTATGCTTGGGTGATCAAGACTTGCAAGATATGGCTGCCATAAAATACACTGCGGCTCCATAATTGTATTAATAAAAAGGTATAGCCACTGAAAATACACTGAGGATCTATACTCCCATGACCTGAACTGATCGTAGCCACGAAGAATACATCGTGGATCTATTAGATGACAAGACATAGCCACGACCAATACAAAGTGGATCTATGTAACAATATATGTGTCATTGTTCAAAAGAAACTCCATCGCAACCTGGGCAAAGTATGTATCAAGGTGATCACTCAACCCAAGGTCTTCTTACCGATCCCGATGTAGTGCGAATCTAACCATGTGAATAGATGTCCTGATGTCAAACATGGCAGGAACCACTTGATTACCGGTCAATGATGTAAACCGTTAACAAGTGCGAGGGAGATCACCATTAATGTCAATGATTCCCAAGGTACTCTAGTACATTCCAACAAATGTGAATGGATGAGATGGAGTCGAACATCCGTGGAATCATATAATCAAAGGTCAATGATGTAAACTCACTTTCGAATGTGAGGAGGCTTGCCATTGAGGCATGCAGGTCCCAAAGTACTAACTGGTTTCTAAGTCTAGTTCCTGGATAATACATTGAAGTCGACAGGAATAGGCTCGTCGAAGGAGGGCCTTGATGTATCCCCCATCAACGACATGAAACAGACATAGAGATGTAATTGGTAGATCAAATGAACATGGAATGACATGGGTATTGAGACAAGATATTTGTGAGATGGCTGACTCTTGAGGCAGATACTTCCCTTGAACACTGAGGCACAATAGAAAAAACATGACATGGACCAAAACTTGATGATACAGTGGATGCTGTGACTTACGTCAGGTGAGCCAAAGGAGTGAAAGAAACTCAAAGGATTGGCTCAGTGCAAAGGTTCAGTGGATTATAATGTGCGCAAAGACAAAGTTTTGTGTTCAAAGGCGACTCTAAGAGTTACTTGGTAATGTTCTCAAGAAACTGCTTGGCTTGCTTCTTTCAATTTTTCCCCCATCTAGATAGACGAGTACCTCTTTTTAATTTAATGAGCTCGAGGAGGGTAACACATGCTCGATATAATTCACCTTCGGTAAGTTCCTCTTCCTTTGTTTAACGAACTGGAAGAAGTAAGGGTTCGATCCCATATGGGCCTGTCGATGTTTTGTTTAGCGAGTCCAAAGACAGAAAACTCGAAGGTTTTTCATGATTATAGAGTCTAGAAAAACAATTAAAAGAGAACTCTCTCAGTTCCTTTTTCGTAAAATAGTCCAACGAGACCGAAAAAGAGATAAACTATCGCTCAACAGACGTTTTCTTTAAATACTTTAACGAGCATGAAGAAAACAAGGTTGCTCGATAATCTTTTCATGTTTAGAGAGTTTGAAAAGGACTTAAAGATGACTCCAATGTTGTCCTTTTTTGTAATGTTAGTCTCGTGAGGCCGAAAAAGAGATAAATTATCACTTGAAAGAAGCCCTTTCAAACCGTTTAACGAGTGGGAAAGGAAGCAATATCACTTGGCAATCTTTTCATGTTTAGAGAGTCTGAAAAGAGCTTAAAGGAGACTCCAGGGGGTTCCTTTTTCGTGTATCCATACAGGTCCGAAAAAGAGATAAAAGTCTACCCAGATGCATTCTCATGTATTTATGAGCACAAGAAAGAACAAAGACTAAGCTCGATATGCCCCTAGCTTGAAAGATAGTGGCTTAACTCTAGAAAGAGCATCAAAGGCTGGAGACATGCCCTCCAAGCTTCGATTCATTCACCGAAGGAGAAGGGTGGATGAAAAGAAGGTTCAAGAGAGGTGACTGTTTCATTTTTTAACGAGCTTGACACAGGAAAAGAACTATGCTCAGGGTCTCTGTTTCATTTTTTAACGAGCTTGCCACAGAGAAGAGAAACTATGCTCGTGGTTTCTTCCAGATCATGGCTTCCAAGAGGATAATTCTCTGGAAGGGTACCATGTCAATGGATAAAATGTGGTCATGGCCTCCAGGAGATCTTCGCTGGATGGAAGGTAATCACTTGAGAAGGGACACATGTCGAGGGCCACGATAGGAGTAAGGAGATCGGGCTCCAATAATCCTACCCAAAAAATCACCATGTCCACTACCGGATCCAAATCGTCGAAAGTTGAAAGCATGGGATATGATGAAAAATCAACACCAGGAGGGGAGATGGACGGGATATCTGCCTGAATTTCTTCACGAGGGGAGATAGACGGGATATCTGCCCGAATTTCTTCACGAGGGGAGATAAACGGGATATCTACCCGAAAAGAGGGTCGGTGACAGTTATCATCCCGAGGTAACTTGTCAATGCGAAACATTTCCGGAATAGATTCATTCGAAGGAAAAGTTGGGGAAATGTAGTCGATCGTAGATGACAAGGAACAAAACCATGATGGCATTGAGGAATCGTCAGGCACCAATAGATGTTGGTCATTTGACGAGGGAGAAGTGGATTGGGTAAAAACGTATGACGTTTCGGTTGGACTAAGTGGAATGGTATCACTTAGTGCATCGAATTCCAAAGGAAAAGGTACAATCCAAGGGTTAGATGATTCCAAAGATTGATAAGGGTTAGATGTGTAGTCAGTGGAAGTGGTGTAGGGAAGGTACCCATTAGGCTAGAATCTTTCAGTAAGCCAACACCAACGCTTTCATATGTGATCTTGTGGTCTCCCAAGAAAGGAATATTGTTGGTAGCGGGAGCGCGAGCATCAGTCGTGCAGAAATCCAACTGATCAACAGTGGAAATTTTGCCCTGGTGAGGAAATTGTACACATCAAAAGATCGACGAGGCAACGATAGTCATATCATAAAACCAACTTCTTCCAAGTAACAAGTTGTAATCGAGGGGAACATCGACCACCTCGACATCAACAACAACAATTTTTCCACCCAATTGGATGGGCAGGGAGTGTAAAAGCCCATGGGGATGAAAACCTTGCCCATCAAAGGTGCATAACATCGTTGGGGATTTGTTGAGTGCTGGTGATTTTAAACCTTTCCAACATGCTAAAGAGATGACACAAGTTGAGGCTCCCTCATCCAGAATAGTTCGATGGATTTGTTGATTGTGAACAACAACATCAAGTTGGAAAACAAGTTGGTGGGAGAGTCGAGATGCATAATTATCCAGGTTAAACATGATCTGATTGGATGAATCAGGATCAACAACATCAAGATCAGTCAAGAGCGTTCTACATTGACTGGGGCAGTGTTGTAGAACTTCTAACGCAGACATAACACATGGTGCTTGAGCCAAATCTTCAACAATGTTGTAGTTTTGGGCAGCACGTGAACTAGGATTAAAGGTAGCTTTGCGGATAGTGCTCTTAGGAGGGCGTAAGATAGAGTCCAACGTGGGTTTCTAAATTTGAAGTGGTCCAGACAGAGGATTAACCAATGGAAGACTAACGGAGGAGGATGATGGATCCGGTAAAGTGTCGACATCGTTAGTGTATTTTTCTTTGTCAAGGTTACCTGGTGTGTCGTAGGTCTTAGATCGAGTGGTCAAATTTATCCCATTAAACATATAAATATGTGCACTCGATGAGGCCTCATCATTAGGTTTGCTAGAACTGCCCCCAGGAGAGGGGGTTTGAGCAACCATGGATTGCTGCTATGGAAAATGCTGAGTAAGCACAGCGGGTTGTGACTTCCCTTGGAAAATTTTGGCCACTTCATTGTGAAGTGGACAATATCGAGTGTAGTGATCATCACCACAAATGATGCACGAGAATTTCAGTTTCCGTTGTGGTGGATTTTCGGTAGCAGGTGTTTGATTTTTGGGTTGTTCATTATTATTTTTTGATTTATTTTTTGTCTTCTTCTTACCTCTAGATGGTTGTGAAGGGGCAGATTGAACTGCATTCACCTCAGAGATCTGTGTTTGGGGGGAGGTAGAGGAGGGTGTAGTCGATTTGGAAAGAGATTGAGTTTTGACAGAACCGATAACACCATTCACATGAGATGAGGATGATGGTTTAGAAGGATCGGTATTAGCTTGAGCAGTATTCAGAAGCAAATCATACAAAGTACCAGACTGGGAATAAACCAAATCTAAGTATTGATCCCGAGCGATGGCTTGTTCCTCTGTGACCGCACCACCCATAGCGACATCGCGAGCGATCGGGGGTAACAGTGATTTAGTAAACCATTCTGCCAAGAGCATGTCAGGAATGACTGCCTTGATCATCCTTTGTCATCGCCTCCACTCATGCATGTCAGAATGACTGCCTTGATCATCCTTGTCATCGGCCCACTCATGAATAACATGTGATCAGAGATATGTACGAAGTTGGTTTGATTAAGGGAGGTCAAGAGTTCATTACCCATCTCGTAGCGAATAGGGAGTTGAAAGTGCATGAGGAAAGACATCGCAAGAGAATTGAAGTCATGAAAAGAAGCACGTGGTAGTTCAATATACCACTTTGCTGCTGAACTGGTAAGCGTCTGCTGGAAAAGACACAAACGTATAGAATCATCCATGAGGGAGTTTGATGAACACCACAAATGGAAAGTCATCACATGGTTGTTTGGATCTTCGCCAGGGTTTCTGTCAAATTTTGGAATATCAGAAGGAAGTTTAGCTGGAATGAATGGCCAAACCGGTGAATGAGAAATAGGATCATTAGTTAATCGAGACAAGTCTGGGAGATCCAGAGTCGCGAGGAAAGGTAGTTGTCGGTTTATGTGCGAATGTATGGCATAGGAACACCGGTAGGACTATAGATTGGGTTAGGTGGATAGTTGTAACCAATAGGTCCTCCTACATACGGTTGTTGCTGGCCAGGATAAGAAGGATTCGATGGTGCATGAGAAACACGGGCATAACCCGGTGGGTTCTAAACATTATAGGCCGAGTGATTTATTTTCCCGTGAGGAGGATAAACATTTTGGCCTTGAGAATGGTAAGGAGTAGATCCTGGAGGCGGATACACATGAGGCCCATAAGGAGGATAAGACTATGGTCCCGGAGAACTCCAAGCAGTGTTTTGGATACCACCCAGATAAGATTGCCCGTAAGATGTTCCGGAAGGGACAGGATTGGATACTCCTCCTAGTGGGTTATTATACAAGTGCCCCCCAACGTGGGGTTGGGTAAAAGTGCCTCCTGAAGATACTCCCCAGGATTGTGTGTTTCCAACAAATGAGGGTTGCCCCCTTTCCAGCGGTGGATTTATGACCAGGGTTTGACTGGCAAATGGAGGTTTCCCTCCAGGAGGAGCATGAACATGGGGCTGTCCCCCAGGAGGGGTAGGCCCACCATGGAAATCTAGTCCTCTAGGAGGAAACAGTTCGTTGGATGGTGGTTTCCCTCCAACTGGTTGTGGTTGGCCAGCAGGGGTCTGCATTCTCGAGTGAGAAGATGTCCTAGAAGAATCGTGTGGAACATGCAGCGCTGTAGAGTAAAAACTTGTAGAAACAAGGGTAGAAATTGAAGTGTTTTGGGGATGAGTAGAGGTGATGAGTCCAGTATTAGGATGGACTTATGCTGGTGTAGCAGTAGAGTGAATAACCTGATCGACTAAGTGATTCATGGTTTGACCGGATGGTCCTGTTTCACTAGGAGGGTCACGAGGATGAAAGGGTTGTCAAATAGATTCAAAATGTTCATATAGATCACGTCTCGATGAAGTCCTCCATACAGAATGAGCAGGTGTGGGATTGGTTTCTACTTCAGTGCTAGGATGAACAGGAGTCCTATACTCGTCACCAAAGATTGGTTTTGTGGATCCCATATATGTTTCGGTAAAGATCCTCTCTGGTAATCATGGGACTTCTTCGTCTATGAAGTTCCCAAGGGAGTCTAAACGAACCAAAAGTGGTTCAAGAGGAGTTACCAACACAGGTGTGGTGGGATTTTCAACCGTGTCCAAAGCATCTTCTAAGTTATCTAACGAAGGAGCAATAACACTTCCAGCGTCATATTGGTTTTCTACCTCTCTACGGTAGTTGTCTTTTGGAGGGTTAGGAGGTAAGGGTTGATATCCTTCCGGAGGCAGCCCTTGCATCCTACGTGATCGACGAAGACCTTTATCATCTATGGGCTCAATTGTGGAGAATAGCAGAGCACACTGAAAATATAAGGCCAACTAACAAAAAGAAACAGCATGCGCTAAAAAATCTAGGAATCAACCAAGCAGACAAAACTTCTCTCGATGACCGTACTAGTTGGTGATGAAATCCAACATCATGTGATCAAGGCGAGAAGGGGCTGGGATATGGTGGAACAGTTACAATGGCAACCTGCTTAACGTACTTACGCCTTGGTGCAAGCTTCCACGCAGTAATTGTGGATTTACCCTCCAAGGAGCCTGAGTGAGTTTGACCAATGTTTGTTCCAGGTACAGTGAGACTTTTCTTCATCATCACCTTGTGTAAGTACCTAAAGATTATGTAAACTAAAGATACCAATTCGCAGTGAGTCCCTGGGCGGGTACAGTCGATAGTCCAATCTAGAACGTCAGGATAACAAGTCCGAAATCAACCCGAAAGGCTCCCACACATAATCGTGGGTATACCTTCCAGTGACCCCCAATATACGATCTGACCACTACAAATAGTTGAACCACAGAGGGATAATCTCCGTAATTCGCCTGAATGTGAACTCGTGCGTAACCCTTGTTTGAGAGGGGGATCCTAGAAAACCAATATGAAAATTGGATTTGACTCTCCCTAGCTCAAAATGCTAATGTTTGTTTTGAAAACTTTGGAGAGTTGTACTCACAGCCTAATCCAAAGTGCTGACCCTAGTCTACTGTTGGTGGAAGATCCTAAAAACAAAAATATTCTAGATAGTTTTTAATTAGCATTTATTTTATCGCTGTTCTTTACTCAAAGGGTGCACGAAAGTGAAACTGATGGAATGATGACTCAATGCCCAAAAATATGCATAGAATATGATAAGCAATCATCTCTTTTCGATGAATGCCTATTTAAGGGAAAGAGAAGCAGTCGTTTTCACTTTCAAACACTAATATGAAAAGTCCTCTATCAATTGGTTCTCAATCGAATCCAATGTAATGCTAAAACATTTAAAAAAAACGCCTTCTAATATGCAAATCAAGCACTAAAATGTATCTTTTTCATTTGAATGTGAGTGATAACTAATTCAATGAAAAAAACTTCTCCTATCAAGTACCTTTTTAGGTCAAGGAGACTCAGACAAGCATGATCAGATGTCGCACACACAACACACACCCTCTTGCTGTGATTGAAATAAGAAGCAAACAAAGAACAAAAATAACAATGAAAAAACCAAACAATTCACACAAAAATGAGGTGTTCGAAGAACAATGACCTCAAAAAACCAAGTGAGAAGAGTCACAGACTTCAGATGTCCTTCACTGGAGTTCCCGCTCAGTCGGATAGGAGAGGAAAAAAGCAGCAGATCGATTTCAAGCTCTCAACAACAAAAACTCAAAAATAATGAAGAAGGGCATAAAATATGAGCAACAAGGTGTTTACTTCTCAGGATGAAGCATGTCAAAGGTCAAAGGAAGAATCATTGAATCACAAAGTAGCTTAGCAAGTGAAGAAACAGGGTTTGGACCTCCAAAAAATGCAATTTTTGAAGAGATTTTGGGCAAAAAGGGGCTGGTGCTCTGGTATAATGGCCACCAGAGCATTATAAATCTCTTTCTAACACTTCCAGGGAGTGATGGTGCTCTGCTAACATTGGAAGGGGGGTGCCAGGCTAAAAAAACTCATAAAAATGTCCAAAAACTCAAAATTTTGATCAAATTTTGACAATCAAGCTGAGTGTGATGGGGTAAAGAGTCAATCAGCAAATGAAATCATATATGAAGGGGTGAAAAAGGTCAGAAAAAAACCAAAGGGAAAGACAAGGTCTATGAGGAAAAATCAAAACCAAAAGTTTCGATTCAATTCCCCAATACGGTCGCCAATTTCTGTTGAGGGAAAATCTCCCTGCGGACAGGTAGATCTCCTCAATAAGCTAGACTCTTAACTCTAAGACAAAAAGTACTTATCATGGTCACTGAATTCCTTTTAGATCTAGGTGGACTAGTGTGTGAGGAGGAAGGAGAAAATAAGTACCTTTTACCAGTGTTTGTCCCTGCACGCTCCGAGTTGAACTCCAATCTTTCGCTCCTCGATAAACCCTGTAGACAAACAAGGTACGACCACTTCCTACTCTATCAAGATTAGTCAGAAATAGGTCTATATACTAAAGATACAAATTCATGTGAGATTGAACACAAATTAGAAAGAAACAGGCCAATCAAATTATATTAATGAGGACAAAACATTGCTTATAGTTGTAGATGGATTGCAACAATTTTGTCAAGTCCTCCTTGTCTACCCCTTGCTCGAAAGATCCAAAATCCAAATGATGATAGCTTCACCGATTGATCCCTATGAGATCATAGGTCTCTTGCTTCCAAAATATCTCTGTTCCAACATCAGCTATAAGATCATAAGTTTGATGTGATTCTCCCTTTCTAGTCCCCTTTCACCATTAGAAATCTTGCTTATATAGCATTGGAGAGGCTCAGTATCTTGAGATATCCTTGAAGAAGTTGAGGATTTTCCTCCTAATATCATGGATGGACTAGGGATTCAAATCCAACTTCCTTCCAAGAATGAAAGGATCCTTCCCCCATTCATCTCAACAACTTAAATACTGCCCAGAATAGGTAGCACTCCCTCAAAAGGGAACTCAGAGCATTATAACGTTCCCTAGTAGTGTATAGGGGAGCGCCAACACTCCTGAGGATAGGAGTGATCCTGCAAAAGGGTTGATGCAGTGCTATAACGCTCCCTGATGGCTTATGGGGGGGCGCCAACACTCCTGAGATAGTTATAAGGGAGCGCTCCCCGCCAAAAACTTAGTTTTTTGAGTGTTCTCAGATGGAAAAAGGTTCATGAGCCTAGTTAACCTTTCCTCCTCTTCTAAATCAAGTGTTTGACATGTGCCAAGTGTCCTCCTGATGTCGTTTACAGGCACGACATAGGCATTATGGCAGTATGCTTCCCTGACACTTGCGACACTTGTGAGAAAAATGTGACACTTGCGACCTTTGTAATGACAACACTTGTGACACTATCAAAGTGAGTATTTTTGATGTGTAACACCTGCATGCAGTCTCATACTCCTTGCACGCTCCATGATTGTCCTGTTCATCCTTTATGACACACCATTTTCTTGTGGTCTTCATGGAACTATCTTCTCTCTACGAATCCCATGGTATGCACAATAATCATCAAACTCCTTGTTGCAATATTCACCTCCATCGTCTGATCTGAGACACTTCAACCTTTTTCCTGTCTCATTCTCAACCAAAGCTTTCAATTTATTAAAAGTGTCAAAAACATCAATTTTTTTCGAATACAATAAACCCAAGTTTTTCTAGTTACATCATCAATAAAAGTAACATAATAACGAGAGCCACCAAGAGATGATACATGAGCTAGCCCCCATAGAATATAAAGATATAGAAGAGTCAATATTAATAGTACATAAATACAATGTACCTACCTTCTCTCCTTTTGCTATCGCCAGTGATCCTTTGGTGACCTTCCCACACCTTATCTATAAATATAGATATACAACTTTCACTTGCCAACTGCCTAGTTGAAATTAGATTTTTCCTTAGATCTGGTACATGTCTTACCTCTTTCAACAACCATTGGTTTCCATTCTTTTTCTTTATTTTTACCTTACCCATTCCAACAATTTTTCATGGTGCATCATCACCCAAATGAACCTTTCCAAAATCACCTTGAACATAATCTAGAAAATATTTCCTATGGGGTGTGGCATGAAATGAAGCCCCTGAATCTACTACCCAAAACTCATAAATATTATCTACAGAAAGAATCAAAGCATCTTGTAACACATCACCTGCTACATTTTATTCTTGATTTTTCTCTTGTTGTCCATCTCTTTGTTTCTTTGGAGCTATGTAGTCTTTCTTCATATTTCCCTTCCCACAATTCCAACATTCTATCTTTCCTAGTATGGATTTGGATTTTCCCTTCCTAGAATTCCCATGGTTCCCAGATCCCTTTCCTCTATCCTTTTTTCTTCCCCTATTCTCCACAGTAAACACATTACTTGATGTCTCACCTATGATTTTCTGTCGCATTTCCTCGCTAAGGATAACACCAACAACATCATCAAATTTTAGAGTGTTTGAACTAGAGACAAAGTTACTTACAACCATGACCAAGCCATTCCAACTTTCTAGAAATGGGCACAATATTAGAAGATCCATGACCTCATCATCAAAGTCCACTTTTAGATAACTTAGCTAATTAGTAACCATATTAAATTCATTCAAATGATCTGCAACAGACCCACCTTCTGACATCTTCATATTAAATAATCACTTCATTAGAAATACCTTATTGGATGCCAAGGGTTTTTCATAAAGTTTAGCCAATGCATCCATCAATTCCTTCTTTGTATTTTCTTTTGAAATATTGAAATCCACATATGCTACCAGGATCATCCATATTGTTCCCAATGCCTTTCTGTCGAGAACCTCCCATTCTTCATCCTTCATGGCCGTCAAATTATTTTCTATTCTGCCCAATGGTAGGAATAAATACTTCTAATATAAATAATCTTCCATCTGCATCTTCCATAACTTGTAGCTTTGGATGCTAAATTTCTCGACCCTAAACTTTCCATCTTCTGCCATTTCTCCAACTCGAACTAGGAATCCTCTTTTCCTGCGAGTTACCTTTCTCTTTGATACCAGTTGTTAGAAAAGCAGGATCACAGAGCAATAAAATAAAACAAATGCAGAAATAAAGCACACAAGATACACAATTCCATAGAGACATAGATATACGTGGTTCACCTAGTGTGGTCTATGTCCAGCAGATAAATTGCCAGGTCCTTCCTTTTTATTGTCCAACAAAATGAAGGGATACAACCTACAACACGTTCGTTGTAACTTCATCTACTTTTTCTCACATTATCCTCTCTCAGAATACAATATTTTCAATAATACACAACTGAAATACAATTCCCTCATAAGAGAGGGCTACCTTCTAGGGGAAAAAACCCTAAAATAACTTCTACCATCATATCTGCGAACTTATAATGAACGGTCCAGATTGACTATGAAATTACAATATTTTACAAGGCAATTTTTCCCAAATTTTTTCTTTGGGGGAACTACCCCATAATTCTCTGCTAAGGGCAGGATACAAAAATTGTCACCCCCCCCTGGACCCCCCCTAGCAATAGTTGTGGGGGGGAAATCCCCCCCACACCCTCGTTAAGGAATGGGGTCCAAGCACAGCTGAAAAAAAACCTTTGAATCATGAAAATAATCAGGCTCCATAACAACCAATTTCCCACTTGGAGACTGATCACAACAAATCCATTTCTATTGTACCTAATGGACTATACTCCACCTTGGAACTGGAAAATTTATCATATTCACCTTCATGCTTGAATGCCAATTGAAACTGAGCAGAAACTCAATTTCTCCCTGGTTACTCCCTTTGTTAACATGTCTGCAATATTCTGGCTAGTATGTATCTTTTCCTACTTCAAATGTCCATCTTCCAAGACTGATCGCATGAAATGGTACATGAGATATATATTCTTAGTATTCGAATTGAAGGATAAATTCTTTGCAAGATGAATGGCACTCTCACTGTCACAGTAAAACTTGCTATTCTCCTTCTTCTTTCCCAATTCCTCCATAAACCTCTGTAACCAAATCATCTCTTTACTAGCCTCTGTAGCAACAACATACTCTGCTTCTATTGTTGAAAGTGAAACAACCTTTTGAAATTTTCAAATCAAACCTACTTTCATTCCACCTACATTAAAAACATACCCTATGGTGCTCCTCCTACTATCTTTATCACCTGCCATATTTGAATCAACATATCCCTGTAGAAAAATGTATGAACCTCCAAAACATAATGCATGAGTAGCAGTACCTATCAAATACCTGAGAATCCACTTTACTACCTCCCAATGTTCTTTACCTGGATTCTTCACATACCTTCTCACAACTCCCACTGCATGTGCAATATCCGGTCTTGTGAAAACCATCACATACATCACGCTGTCAACTGCTGATGAATAAGGGACCATGGACATGTATTCTATTTCCTCCTATGTCTTGGGACACATTTCTGTGGTTAATTTAAAATGGCTAGCCAAAGGTGTACTAACTGGTTTTTCATTATGCATTCTAAACCTCTCCAACACCTTCTCTATGTACTCACCCTGAGACAATGTCAATTTGCAATTTTCCTATCTCTTGTTATTCTCATACCAAATATTTTCTTTGCACCACCCAAATCCTTCATCACAAATGAATTAGTTAATTTTCAAGTGTTCTACTAGTGAACATTTCATCAAACATATTGCAAATACACATATGATAGAAGAGACAACATTGGCATTTTTATTATGGATGGAAACTCAACAACAATACAATCTCTAATGGATGCTTCAACAAAATACACAATATGAAAAACAAAACTTGAAATAATTCCACTGTGTCCTCTAGTAGATGGCTTGTCCCCCTCCAAGGACTCTCCAAGCCTCAAAACCCTGTCTAGAAGTTACTTGACCTTGGCTATAGAAACTCAACTTCAACTACATAAACTCAACCTTAGCTATAGAAATGCAGCCTAAACTACAGAAACATGACCTCAACTACATAAATGGCTTCGACTACATAAACAAACTCAACTACAAAAATGACCTCCACTACAGAAACAACTTCATTTACAAAAATGACCTCCACTATAGAAACAAATTAAACTACAGAAATGGCCTCAACTGCATAAACAACTTTAGCTGTAGAAACGACTTCAAATGCATGAATGACCTCAGCTACATAAACAAATTTAGCTATAGAACTCGACCTCATCTACATAAACAACTTAAACTATATAACTCAACCTCAACTACAAAAACACAACCTCAACTACATAAACATGACCCATGAGATGAAGCTCAAATGAATATCCCAGATGGATCCTCCTCCTTGTCTAGCAAGGGTGGATATTGCACCATCGAAACCACTCTCAAGAGCACTCCAATTAAGAGATCAAATCATAATGCCAAAGAGAATGGTTACCCCTTTATTTATCCTTCCTCCGAGATTTCTAGATCTTTCCCCTTTTTGACCAAATCAAACCCTCACTTTATTTTCCCTCCAATTTCATTTAACTATAATTATTTATTTTTATTTAATGCCACTTTAGGATTTGCCATTCTTTTAACCTAGTGGAAAAAAACAAACCTCCATGAATCCCTCGTCCTTGTTGACTATAGCTTATGAGCGCCGTATAGGTTATCAATTCATCCTCCTTCATGATCAATTGGAAGGGGACATTACAATATTCCCTTACAAAGATTTCTTGTCCTCAAGAAACTCCATATCAGGGTGATGTAAGATCTACTCTCCTTCCCAAGTAGCATATTTTGTGGGCAATCCTCTCCATACGACCAAGTACTCTCAAATGACTTTGTTTCTCAACCTTTGCTCCCTAACATCAACACTCCTATCGGGAGATAGAACCAGCTGCCCTTCCTCATCTAGTGGAGGAATATTTTCCGAGGTAGTGACCTGCTGTCCCAATGCATTCTTGAGGTAGTATACATGGAAGGTGTTGTGGATCCTGCTACCCTCTGGTATCTCCATCTCGTATGCTACCTCCCCAACTCTCTTTATCACTCTGTAGGGTCCATAAAAATGAGGCTTCATCTTCTCTACACCCCTATTCTTCAATGATGATTTTCTATAAGGATGCAAACTAAGAAAGACTAGGTCCCCGACCTCAAAGTTGTGTTCCACCCTGTGCCTATATGCATACATATTCTGCTGATTCTGAGCGACCTATAAATTATCCTTTAGGATTCTCAAAATGTCCTAGCTTTCCTACCAACAATATTTACCCTTGGGAGCTTTTCTCTCCCCAAACTATAGAACCACAAAGGATGGGGCATCATAGCGATACAATGCCATGAATGGGATCATACCTATGGACATGTGATGAGTGTTATTGTAACAATTATACTCGAGATGAAACCACTTTATCCATTCCCATTGCTACATTGACACATAGTTCCTCAGGTACCCCTCAATCCATTTGTTTACTATATCGGTTTGCTCGTCTGTCTCGGGGTGGTAAATAGTACTATGTGTCAACTTTGTCTTGGATAATTTTAACGATTTGTGCCAAAATGCACCGATAAACCTGCTATCCCAGTCACTGACTATGTTCCTCGGAAGACCATGTATTCAAAACACCTCTATGAAGAATAAATATGCTACATGAGATGTGATGTAATATGAAGGAATGTTAAATAAGTACACATGTTTAGTCAATTTTTCTACTACCATGTAGATACAGTCCTTTCCCTGTACCTTTGGAAAACTTGTAATGAAGTCCATGGAAATGCTATCCCATTTCTGCTCCGGAATTGACAATGGATGAAGCAGTCCCACAAGATGTCAAAATTATGACTTGTTCTGCTGAAAGTCGTGCACTCCCTCACATGATGAAGTACATACTCCTTGAGACCCTTCCAGGGGAATCTCTCTCTCACTTTCCTATAGGTCTTCAAATACCCCTGGTTCCCTGCCAATGGTGCGTCATGTACTTCCCTCAAAAAATTATCCTTGAGTTTGGAATCAGGGATAAGATAGATATTGTATTTGAAGTAGATGATGTCATCCATTACCTTGTGCTTGTCATCCTAAATACTGCTCTCCATTAACTCACATGCGAAGGTGTTCTTGGAGTATTCCACCAAAATAATGGACTTCCAGTCTGTTGAGATCTCTGTAATGGAGAAGGCTGCAGGTCTCCTAGATAAGGCATCAACAACTATGTTCTTCTTCCCATTTACATACTAAATGTCAAAATCATATGCATGTACCTTACTCACCCATTTCTGCTTCCTTTCATTCAGAAACCACTGCTCCAAGAAATATATCAATCTGTTATGGTCAGTCTTAACCACAAAGTGTCCTCCTACTATGTATTGTATGAACTTAGCCAATGCATGCATGATGGCCAACATTTCCTTATCATATATAGGATAGAGCTTCTCTGGATATTTTATCTTTCTACTCTTGAAAGATATCGATAGTCATTTCTTATAATGTCCCCATCCTTCCAAGTTGGTATACTCCACACAATCTAAACATAAACTGCTTTGATACCAATCTATAATTTCCAGACTCACTGGTGAACACAGATACTTCAACCTATTAGTGCGCAGATACTAATTGCAACACTCCATGTTACAAGTAGTATTATAATATATATGCACAACCTTAAGGAGCTGCACCTAGACCCAAGCTATGTCTCATTCCTCGAGTAAAATTTCTTTAATACAATCATAACAACAAAATAAGTAACAAAACATACTATGCACATAGTTCTGCAGAGCACTATATACTGCTATGTGCATAGTTTCTCTGCATACATAATACTACTTCCCACAATCAATATGATACTACACATAGATTCTATATCCTTTGTGCACGTGGACTGCTTCACTACGCGCACAATGAATTATATCCTACCTTAGTATCTTCTAACCACACCATAGAATTTAACACTTAACGATATTGTAATAGGAAAAAATATTGCACAGATTGACCATACATTTAACTAAAAAGAACACTTATAACTTTCATACCCAAATATGTCACAATATACAGGAAAAAAAAACTCATATATGTAGTAACATTACATAGAATTAACCACAATATTCATATGAAATTTCGTACAGAAAAATAATACAATCAGTAAGTAACAACAAGCTTACAATTATTAGAATAAGCTCATAAGAGACACTTATCTTTAATTCAAAGTCACTAAATAGACACGTAACTTAGACGTTCCTCCCATCCATAAACTCTATTGCTCATAATATTTCAACAATAGGTCATCCCCGAGCTCGGGCATAAACTCCATAGGGTAAAAGGGTTCCCAATACCAAGATATGGTCTAGTATTTAGAAAAATTCTCAGTCCAAGGTGCTACTTTTTCCACTAGCCTATAGTCTCTCATTTACCACATGTCCGTCCCACCCAAGGAAGTGTGCCCCTTATCTTCTCAACAGTCCTTCGGTTGCCCCACTTTCCTTCCAGAGCTTCAACAATAGGTCATACAACAAATCTCAGAGCCCTGTATCTAATGCCCAACGCACCATGGAACAATTCTCAGCAACTCTCTCACTTGGAGAGAATGCTCACGAGCCTGAAAACCCAACTTTTAAACACAACAAATATCTCACCTAGAGAGAATGTTAAGGTCCTAACCCGCACATAGGTAGATCAATGTATTTGGATGTAATAAAGGTCAATATTAATAAGGCCTTTCAATAAAATAGAATAAGGCGGATGTAAGAATACCTAATAGAAGCTTTCACTTCTAGAAGGATATTCCTCTAGATGCTTCTCTTAATAGACATATTTAGTATAAATAAGGGCCGAGGGTATGAAAACACTAGCTTGGAGATTATTGTAACAGAGCGCTGCTCGACTGGAGGTTGC
>SNQJ01S0093393.1:0-12163 GCA_010110895.2 Picea sitchensis
AAAATAAACTGAAACAAAGTACAAAAAAGGAAAGATGGACAATTCTGATATTGAAAACGAAAGGAAACTGAACTTTATTTCTGCAAAAAGAGTCTATACAGTAGCACAAAATATCTCCCAGTTTGAACCCTTGTCTTTTAGAAAAGATAGGCTTTTATAGCCTTTCACAATCAGTTTTACAGATCCTAAAAACTTGGATCTGTATCTAAAAATAACAATTCAAATCTAACTAGAGAACTTGACAATAAAGGCTTAATAACTAAACTAGCATTCGAATTGTCTTCAATCTTCAAAAAATGACATTTGTATTCTTCAGCTCCTGGAATCTGGGATGTTATGAAGCATGGAAAAGGCACCTGTCTTGACATTTGTATTTTTTCAATGTTCATAGTCGATACTTGAGGAAATTTGTTTAGCATGTGGTTCCCAAAAGTTCCCCGAATCTCTAATGCAGAGTCCTTTGCAGGTGAGTTGTTATCCCCTTAATACCCTGGAACTTCTTTATAACCTGTGAAAAATGACCTGCCCCGTCCTTAGCTTTCAATAATTCTTTTCCTTCTTTCACCAGCTAACTCGCCTTATAATTCGCTGATTAACTGGTGAAAGCGCTGCCTTTCACCAGCTAACTGGTCATAAAATTTCGTTGTGCGCTAGTGAAATCTCTGCCTTAGTCCAAAATGAGTTTTCACCTCCAAAACTATGATTCCATCAAAAACTCAATGTGTCTCTGATTTATCCCCTTGCATGTTTACAGCAACCTGAGCAAGCACTTTCAAATCTGGGTGGGAATTTTTCTTTTTCTTCAATCTTCTGATTTTTCTTTTAAGGCGCTTTGCTAGCCACCATAGACTGTTACAGTATTTGGTGATTTTATGTTTCCTCTTCTTTTCCTTAACACTTTCCCGAGCCAATTTTTCAAATGCAGCGTTGGTTTTTGCAAAGTTATCAGACAACTTCTTGTATCTTTCTTTGATTACCCGTTCTAAGACCTCCTGCTGAGCGATTACCTCTTTAAGATGCTTGATTTTTTGTGTTTTCTTCGACTTAGTGTTCTTTGATGTTTCTCCTTTCTCAGTGTGAGTAAAGGTCTCATAATTCTGTGCAAACTCAATTGAATTTTCAAGACTTTTGATGACAGGGCTCTCATCTTCCTGCTCGTGTTCTGAGTCTGTGTAGGGCAGGTTTAATATGTTTGTTCTCTTCTTTGTAGGCTTCTCTGTAGGCTGCTCTGTAGTAGTTTCAAAGTTCAACTTTTTCTTTGACCTGTGAGATTTCACACCAGAGATTATATCTTTTGGAGGTCCTAGAAGGGTCCTCCTCTTCCTCGAACTGCTTTGAGGAGTCAACTGTTTCTTTCCACCTCTCCCCTATTTATTTACGGGCTGAGTTTGAGTTTCAAAGCCCTCCCAAAATAGGAAATGCTGCCAGCTCCTTCCCTTCTGTCTTAGCTCATCCAGGATGATCAATTTAATAAGGCCAAAGTGGCACAGAGTGTTCTTCATGCTTAGGGGTTCAACTCTAATATTTTTACAGACCTTAGTTAAGCTCTTATGCAAGAAGAAAGGCAGGTTCAGGAGAGTTTTACCTGTGAAATGGTTTAAAATCTTGAAGTGATACAACATCAGTTTGTCATACCTACCCTCCGAGGTTATGTAGAGTTGGATGCCCTTAAACAAATCCTTCCACTCATATTCTAAATGGGAAACTGACATTCTCTTTTTCCATGCATTATGCCTAAACGCTTCCTTCAAATATGTTATGAAATTTAAGTTTTTGGTGGCAGTTGTTTTGAACCAACTCTGGCCCGATCTTGGTAGGCTGGTCGCTGCAGCGATGGAAACTTCATCTACAATGATCTCCAAAGACCCAACACATGCCTTATTCTCGTCGAATGTTTTAGCAAAAGCCTCTGTTGTTGACTGGTGACAACCATTCTGCAGCCTCTCAACAAATCTGATACAACCTGCGTTTGAGAAGTGTTTCTTCACTTCTGGATGCGTCTGTAGGAAGGATAGACTGTCCAACTCTTTTCTTAGTAAAGAACCACTGCGTCTCCTCACCATCTGCCACTCAAAACCTAAAATGACTCTGCGCACCAATCACTGCAAACTGTTGTTCGGGCCGAGGTCTCGCGCTGGTGAAAGCACTCGGCTCTGTCTTTCAACATTAGAAACTTAGAATACATTTGAGAGTTATGCGTGTTGGGGAAGCGATGAACCGATTTGATGTTGTCATCCAGGTAGTACAGCTCCTATACCTGCGATAATGTATTCAAATTTTCCATCCCCGACGCCATGATTGTGGAGCATGAGTTTTTGAACCAGATCCTATTTGTAATCTGATTTGGACGTGCAACTCGAGTTTTCATGATTATCCACTTTCACCAGCACATCCTTCTTGATTGCATGACGTGGGTTGATCGTATCATCATTTGACTTTTAAAACGTGGATAATAGCCCGTGGGAAGCGCTCCTCGGTTTTTGAAAATCCTTGCTTTCACCAGCGCACAACACGTGAGAAATGCTCCTTAGATATTGAAAGTTGCCACTTTCACTATTGTGCACCCCATGAGAAACGTTGTTTAGATGTTTGAAAGTCCCCGCTTTCACCAGCTAACGACCTGTGAGAAATTCTCCTTAGCTGTTGAAAGTTGCCACTTTCACCAGCTAACCATCATCTTTTAAGCACGCGTTAGTTATTGAAAACATTTTATGAAAATTTTAAAGAGAAGACCTTTATAGGTCATCTTATTTCTAAGACAAAAATCAAAACCTAAGTCTTGCAGCTAGAAAAACTCAAAACCAATTTGACAAAACTACCAATAGCCATGCTATCCACCAAAAAATGCGACCATAGAGATGGGTTCAGTTTGGGAGCTAACATTTGGCTCCAACTGGGATGGGCATCTCCCTGTGAGGTGACCAAGAACCTAGCTAGACTCAGTAGCCTTATTACAATTTAAAACAGAAATTTGAAAAATAGTTTTGCTAGTACCATTGGGCATGGAGTTATTCAAGTGACAGAAATAAAGAAAACAGAACTGAAAAAGAATATGTACAAGTAGAACAGGGATTTAAAGAAAAGCCTTATGAGAAATAGATCTTCAGAAAGCGCCCGTTGAAAGGGCCACCTGCTACTTCCTCGCCTGAAAGAGTTTGGAGAACAAAGGTATTGTTCTGTTGCACCGCTGTTATGACAAAAGGACCTGTCCAGATAGCCTCAAATTTGTCGTGTTTCCCCTTCTCTTGCCTTGCTGCATCCCATTTTAAGACTAAATCCCCTATTTTGAAGACATTTGATTTGACTTTCTTGTCGAAGGACTCCTTGATTCTTTCTTGATGCAATTATATTTTTTCCAAGAGCTTCTCTCTATCTTGCTGTAGCTCTACCAAATTATGAATTCTCTGGGTCAAATCACTTGGTTCAGAATCAGTTTCTTGTAAAAACTTTGCAACCGACAGTGCAAGTTGAACAGGAAATATGGCCTCAGTACCATATACCAACTTGAAAGGAGATGTACCAATTGATTTCTTACATGTAACCCTGTCAGCCCACAAATCAAACTTCAACTTGGAATCCCAACCTCTGGCATTTTGCTCGAGCAACTTCTTTATAATTCTGACTAAACTCTTGTTGGATGACTCAGCTAAGCCATTCCCTTGTGGATAGTAAGCTGTGGAATGTACCCGCTGAATTCCCAACTCTTCACACAATTTCACCAAGTGTTTATCTTTGAATGCAGCAGCGTTATCCGTGACTATTCTCTTAGGGAAACCAAATCTGGCGAATATGTTTTCTTGCAGAAAATTTATGATGACAGTATGATTGGCGTTCCGAGTGGGAATAGCCTCAATCCACTTTGTAAAGTAATCGGTGGCGACAAGGATCCACCGGTGCTGACCACTAGAAGGCGAATGAATTTCAACTATGAAGTCCAGGCCCCACTGCTAGAAAGGCCCTGTGACCACTATAGGTTTGAGGGGAATGGACTTCAGTTGTTGTTTGCCTTCAAATCTTTGACACTTATCACATGTTCTCACAAACTCGCACACATCTAAAAATAAAGATGGCCAGTAGTAACCAGATCTTAAGATTTTATATGCAGTGGTTTTCCAATAGTGATGTCCCCCGCATTCACTATTATGGAATTCAATCATGACCTTAGCTGCTTCTTCTTGATTTATGCACCTCAACAACAAACCTATTGGATTTTTCCAGAACAACAAGTTGCCATTGATGCAAAAATTTATGGCTTTGAGCTTCAGAGCCCTTCCTTGTGTTTTTGTCAAATCTGATGGGACTGATAAAGTTTGCAGAAAATAAATAATATGACTGTATCATTTTCAATCATCTAAGTGAGCTGAGACCTGCATTTCCTCACCTTCTTTATCCTCTGAAGACTGAACATTTTCTGCATTAATACTCACCAAATTTATTTCGAGCAGCCTGCAATTTTCCTCTGCCAAAACTTTGGCAAGGCCCTGACCCTTCACAAGTTTTGTTGGTTTGATTTCGACATCGAATTCAATCAACCTTTCTATCCACTTACTCCTTTTTCCATCTATGTCGCGTTGGACAAGCACATCTTTAACTGAACTGGAGGGAATGAAAGCTATTACCTTTTCCTGAAGGATGTAAACTCTGAAGGCTTTCAATGACTTGATAAGTGCATATGCTTGTTTCTCCAGCAATTCATACTTTACCTCTGCGTCCCTCAAGACCTTACTGAAGAAGGCAACCGGTTTCTCCTGATCATCATCATTTTTCTGCAAGAGTACTATTGCGATTGTATCACTTGAAGCAAATGAAAAAATGTAAAATACCTTGGATAAATCGGGGCTGATCAAAACAGGGGTTGCTGTGATGGCTTCCTTGATGGCATTGAATGAGTGTCTGGCTGCTTCAGTCCATTTTACCTCTGAGTCCTTTCTTAACATAGCAGTGATATGCTTTGTGAGTTCTGCAAAGTTTACTATGAACCTTCTGACAAAGTTTATAGTCCCAAGGAAAGACTGAATGTCCTTCTTTGATCTAGGAAGAGACAAATTTTTAATTGCTTCTACCCTTTTTGGGTCAATTTTCACCCCATCAGCTGAAACAATATGCCCAAGTAATTTCCCTTCCTTAAGTGAAAAATTTGATTTTTTTGGATTAAGAGAAATGCCATACCTTCGACATTTCAGAAATGTCCTTTTTAAGTGCTGCAAATGAAGTTCATGGCTGCTTGAGAAAATGGTGATATCATCGAGATATATCAGGACAAATTTATCTTTCTCTCCAATGAAAGCAATGTCCATTGCTCTTTGGAATGTCGCTCCTGTATTCATCAATCCAAAGGGAATCTTCTCGTACATAAACGTACCCCACGGAGTGGTAAAAGTAGTCTTTTATTTATCGTCCGGATGGACATCAATCTGGTTGTATCCAGAAAACCCATCAATAAAAGACATTACCTTTGATCCCGACACCTTCTGCAAAATATGCTCCATTTTGGGCAGAGGGTAGTTGTCCTTCCTAGAGCGCTTATTCAAATTTCGGAAGTCAACGCAGAGTCTGATCTCCCCATTCTTCTTCCTGACCGGTACGAGATTCACAATCCATTCTGAATATCAGAGGGGAATGATGATGCAGGCATCCAATAGTTTTTTAATTTCCCTTTCCATTGTAGTGTTGACGGTCGAAATTGACCATCCGTCAACTGAGAGAGTGGAACCGGTCCGGGGTTGTCTAATAACCCAAGCCATTTGGGATGAACCACCCTGACGGGTTTAGCGGCTCCGTTAGCCGATCTAAGGTCCTAAGAAAACAAAAGAAAACTAATCTAAACTAACTAATCTAACTAAACTAAATAAAACAAACTAAACTAATCTAATTATTATAAATACAATCTACTAACTACTACTATACTAACTCTAACTAATTAACTATCTAACTACTGACTGAAATATACCTTATTCACAAAATGTACAATATCCACAATTTACAGATTTAAATAAAACCTGAAAAACTCATTAATAATCTGCCCTAAGACAGCAAGAGATATTTTTGTTGATTTTATAATTTTTATGAACAAGAAATAAAACAAAACTAACTAAACTAAACAACTAATTTAAACTACAAATATATCTAACTAAATTACTAATAGTATACTAAAGAAATTAATAAAAATAATCACAAACTGACCTGGAGAAATGCTCTAGATTTGCCCTGTGTATGATGATCTTCCAAGTTGATCGGAGGGAGGAAACCCGCACCGAATAATCCAAAAGCTTATCATAAATGATAGATGCAATGCTCTTTAAGTGTGTATATAGGACAAAAAAAACATAAAAATCACAACAATCATATAATTTATAAATCTTAACAATTAGGTAAACCTATATGCAAAGATCTATACATAATAATTCAATTGATGAAGAAGAGAAATCTGTCATTCATGAACTGAATCAAGTAATTGTTGTGTTTTTAAATGTTGAAAGAAGTCATACATGGATCATATTAATGAAATCATATCACTTTGCAAAAGACTAAGATAGCTAAAGTAGTCATTAATCAAGTGCAAATTGATAAACATAAACACGAAACAAAAGATTGATATTATGAAAGCGAAAGATGTACCAGAACATTAACTTCCATCTTTGTTTGTATTAGAAATCCATAGCCTTGTTCTCCCACGAACGAGGATGATCATTATTAAAAAAGTAATAAGTATTTATAAGTTTTCCACAGGGTAAACCTCCCTGTGGAAGTTACAAAAACTGTTTACATAAATCTGGGAATATATCCCATGTTTAACTAAACTAAGAAACTAAAATAAAAGTAAAACATCCAAATATCCCCTAGACTGTCCATCAAGTCCCATGCAATTCGAATTCACCTGAAAAGGGTCAAAAATAGATAAGTTAGAAGGATCTTTTATTAATAAAATAATAAAAATCTAATTCTATAGACTGGCTATAGAATCATCTGATTCTATAGCCAGTCTAAATAAGATACAGAATCAACATTAAAATCAATTGAAAATCTTTTAAAGATTTCAATTTAATTGACATCCAATAACCATTTGAAAACGAATCATTTAATTCTGAGTTTGTTATACCATTCGAAATCAAATAGGATCCAAATGAATTGAATGAATACAGAGATAGGCATACTCTGTTTTGTTTGTTAGCACCAAGTCGGGTGACAAAATCATATGGAACAACAATGTAATCGTTTCACAACAAATCGAATCCAACAGTTGTGAAATCATTTTGATATCAATTGAAATGATTATAATCAAGACAAATAGCACGCAACCGTTATGTTGCCTTGTCAATAGGAAATATGAATTCGACAAGATCATTTTCCAATCATTATGACTGTGTTGACACAACAAACGATTCCTGCCATGAATAGATCAATTCAAACTTGGAGCAAAAATCAATTTAAATAAAATCATAACAGGCTCGATTGATTAGCAATAGAATTCGTAATTGTTTATTGCAAATTGTACAAACAAGATCGACTGACTTCGATCAAAATCGTTCCAATCAAACGAATTATAACCGTGTTTGACCAATTCATTTTACAAATTTAAAATTAAATAGAGCATCAATTATAATCCGAATTTAATTCATTAAAATGATCGAACTAACATTAATCCAATCAAGCGAATCAATCGGCTGGGGTTTAGCATAGTTGTCATGAATCGAATCCATTCCATGATTCGGGCACACCTGCACAGACTTAAATGAGCATATTGTTTTTATAAAAACAGAGTAGTTCATTCCACATTAAAATCGAATAGAGTTGCATTCCCAATTTAGAAAATCATAGGACACAACATATTGAAAAATCGTAACAACCAAACTCTCTGAAATCGTTTGCCAATCACATCATATGAATCATAACAAAATCAAATCCGAACATGGCCGTGTTCTAAACTGAGCATGAAAAACTTCCTTTTCAAATCGGATTCAAACCAATCAAGTCGAAAACAAACTATCAATTTTGTTAACTCAATCAGGAAAACCAATCAATCAAATCCAAACAAAGACCATTCAAATTCAATCAAAATCTATTGATAGCTATACTGGGAATGATCAGATCATATATCAAATTGAAATTTCTTTTTATTTTTAGCAAAACGAAATGTATACAGGATAAACACATTATTACAGAGCCATTTCGAAATGTAAACAGAGCTATTCAAGAACCAAATTCGACTCATTATATTAACCCTGATCATTCATAAAACATAAACGATATCAAAATCATACCTGTACAGCGACGAGACGGCTTGATCATGCCAATTTGGAGTTGATAACTGCCGTAGACGATTCAACGTTTTTGAAAAGGATGGATCTTGTCGTCTTCTACTTCTTATCAGCTGCTTGGAGTTGGTCTCGTTGGCTGGTCAATACCTCAATTCGACTTTCCAGTGATTGAATTTTCGATTGGAGTATGGGAACTACAATGTAGTATCATTCCAACCATAAATCACATTGATCACAGGATGATTGTGTGGGGTTTGGAAGAGAAGGCGAGGGTTTTGTCATATGGCTAAGGGTTTTGTTAGGAAACTCAATACCAGGGTAGCTGGGATCATTTCTTAGGCAGGGAGGAAGATTCGTCATGAAATCGTAAGGTGGTTCAGGGCATAAACCCTACGAGTAAGGATACTCACTCGCTAAAAAACGTTCTACGTCAGAGTCAGAATCCTCACTCAAGATTATAGGCTTTGATTCAGTAGAGGGTTTAGGCTTGTTTCTATCCATCCTTGAAATGAGCCGAGCGTTCCTTTTTCCCTTGGCATTAGTAGTAGGGTTTGCTTTGGGCTTTCTGCTCACAGGATTTTTAATAGTCTCGGGCTTCTCATTTCCAACGTCTGGTAAGTCGATAAGGGGGTAGGCCAGAGTCTTAGGAGCAGAAAATAGGATATGGAAGGGCACGGGGTTACCAGCCTTGACTTCACTCACTACAGTCTTGTCAACCTGTATAGGGTTTGTATCCTTGAAACCATTCCGAGCTAGGAAAGCTTCCCAGCTATCACCATGCAAACTCAAATGATAAACAACGATAAGTTTAATGAGCCCATAATGGAACAGGCTGTTGTCAGCCTTCTGCCTCTTAAACCTTTTCAAAATTTTATATAGGCTACGATGAAAGTAAAAGGGCATATTCAACGAGTATCCCATAAAATTCATTAGCAAACGCAGGTGGTAGAGAAACACAAGTCTGTATCGACCTTCACAGGTCACAAACTATTTGATTACCATCAAAGTATCGTTCCATCGTGGTTTAAGTGCAGAGATGGGCATACCTCTATCACAAGAGGTGACTTTGCGTGAGAGGAACAACAGTGTCCATGGCACCTCCTCGACCTTACAATTTTTGAACCAATGATGTCCTGTGGCAGGTAACCCTGTAGCAGAACTGATAACATTCTCATCAATTTCCAACTGTATATCACCCACCTTGGCTCTACAGCCATCGAAGGTCATGGTAAACTGTCGTGCTACAGCTAGATTAAAACCCTCAAATCATTTCACGAAGGTAAGCCATCTGTTATCCTCCAGGTATTTTCGGGCATTGTCAAACATTAACAAGGCTTGGTTGTCATTTGGCTCGATTCTCACGACTGGTGCCATGTAGCCGAGCACATGGTAAGTCCAGGGTTTGGGTCACAACACACACAGGAGCAGAGATACCCGAGCTAACAGAGGTGAACGGGAATAAGGGATAGACATAAATTCCATCGTGCGAAGGTGGTGGAGCTTATCTCTACCATGCAAAATAGTAATTGCCAAAGTAAAACCGCCGATTTACATAGTAGTTCAACCCATTATAGCATAGTTCAACAGTCATATCACTTGGCCGACTAATGAAACCAATGGTGAGTGCATAAACCAATGCGTGCAATCGACGTTACACCAAAGTTTTAAACCATAAATCATTCAAATTGAAACCAAAATCAAATATTAACCATGCGCCAATGTATTGTAACAGCTCATATCAAGTGTTTAACCAATGTACCAATGGGTATTCATATAATCAACCAACCAATAGTTATGAAAACATTAACATAGGGATCATATTGAAGATATAAGTGAAAGATTTAACCTTAACCCCTATGTATTGTTATGAAAACAATGGTCGAGTAGGCCAAATAAAAACATGTAAATCCAAGAGCCAATGCCTTACAAACTTAATAAAACCAAGTCACACAATCAATACAAGAATGTCCAATGAGTACAGTTAGAAAGTTTTTCCAGCTGCAGAATGATAAGCGAAATGTAGGCGCAAAGGGAAAATCAATAAGAAGGATGACGACAGTTCAAACAATGATTCTAACGCGGCTTCTAAAGACCAATGTTTTCACTCTTACAGTCGTGAAAACAAAACGAAAATAATCATGCAAAAGACGTAAAGAATAAAAGTGTCGTTCATCTGAGAATTACGACGAAAAATCGATGTTTGCAAACATTGGTGTAGGTAGCTTATAAGACAAATGGAAAAATGTGATTTGGCTGCCAACGTGTAGGAAGCAACAAAGGGTTGAAGGATCTAAGATTTTGCCTGACAGGTTTGGTGTCTTTATTCAAGGGAATCTTATGCTGAATTACCTCAGTGTCAAAAGTCTTCAAGTCATCATATTGCCAAGCGAAAATGTCAGCAAACTCCTTTAGCAATTCACCATAATCAACCCTTTATTTTTCATACAAATGTGAGGCTAAGTTGACATGTTTAGGATCTTGCTCACTAGCCACATTATACTACAAAACTTCTGAATCTTTTCCCCCACTTTCCAATTTGACAGCAACATCATTATTATCGAACAACCTTTCCAACGAGACCAAACCTTTAGGAATTTTGTTGGTTGACAGCTGGACTATTTCATGTGCTGCAATTTTTCTTCTGAATTTTGGCTTCTCAATTTCATTGTCATGTTCATTCTCCTGATCAATCTGCAGATCTGCAAACTCATCTATCACTGCAAGAAATCTAGTGAGTTCAACATCATCTTCGAAAACCTTCCAAAATTTTACATTGTCAGGGAGAGAGGGCCTATATTTAACTTGAATTTCGTAAGTTAATTTATGGGGCAGAGGGGGTATGAATGCACAAGAAGACATAACTAATGAATCAGCCAATTCATTCATTGCTCTAGACACATATGAAATTTTAAAATATGCAAAATCGTGAATTGCCTTCAACACTTCATCTCTGTATCCTTTCAACCTGACATGCTTTGCTTGAAAGGAATTATTCACCTGCTGAATAATCAAATCTGCATCTCCAAACACCTGCAATTTTTTAATTTTCCTCTCTTTGGTTGCATTCAGCCCCAAAAGTAGTGCCCCATACTCAGCAATATTATTAGTCACTTTAAAATCTAGTTTAAAGGACAAATGAGAAGTTTTCTTAGAAGGGGAAATCAATACCACTCCTGCTCCTGCTGACTCCTTAGTGTAATCACCGCCAAAGAACATGGTCCAAAGGTCATCTTCTGTTGTTTCTGTGGGCTGAATTGTGGTCTGAACTATGAGCTTTCTGAGAAACAATGTATCAGGAAGTGAATCATCAATTTGCAAAATACAAGATCCCATACCTGTGTCAACCGAATAGATAGGATGATTGGATGGATTTTTATCGTCACTGATTACATATGTCAACTGAGATTCCCTCTATAGCCTTCTGTTCACTCTTCCAAAAACAGGGATAGTAGCGTAGGAGAGATCCATTTGAAGAGTGCCCCCTAGTCTCTTCATCCACGATCTTGATAGCAGACATCCAAATTTAGGAGGTATGTCGGCCACTACTATATCCATCACCATAGTCTTCATGGATGCTTGGGTTAAGGTTACGGCCAAATCCTTAATCATCCCAAGACATTTGACTTTTCGAGAATCAAAAGAGAAAATGTCATGATAAGACTTGGTGATCTCTAGCCCAAGCTCATCCATGACCGCCTTTGGCATCAAATTGTGCTAAGAACCGGAGTCCAACAGACAGTTATGCAGTGTTTTCTCATGAATATTTAGAGAGGTGTAAAAGGGAGGAAAGCTTTCATCTCTGTCTTCTATCATTTGGCCCAGAGTGATGGTTGGCTTATCATCATATATGTTGAGGATATCAGCAGAAAGGGATACAGATTGGGGATCTAGAGTTTTGAGGATAT
>SNQJ01S0093393.1:12173-26070 GCA_010110895.2 Picea sitchensis
TTAGCATAACTGTAAAAAGCCTCAATATGTTCTTCAGCAGACACATCGCCTTCGCCTGTGAATTTGGGCATATACTTATGATAGTCTCTTGTTGGCATGGATGATACTGGGTTTGGCAATATGAGTGGTGCATACCTAGCAGCTAGGATTTGTTTCATCTTAGTCAAAGGAGGTGGTGCAGCGATAACTATCAAGGGTGAGGAAAGTGATGGTTTCTTTTTCAAGTCTTCAACACTGGAGGAATGTGAAAGAGGTGAATCTTCTAATGGGAAAGAGGTCTGATAAGAAGCTCTGTAAAAATTTGCAAGTTGTCCAGCCAAATTTTCTTCACCTTTAGCAGATAACTCTTGGAGGAGATGTTCAACAGCAAGGAGGCTAGTATAAATGTTCAAATGATCTTCTTGTTGATGAGAATGAAAAGACTCAAGGGAAGAAGAACTATGGATTCTTTCTAAAATCTTGGGTATTTTTTGAATCAAATTTAAATTTATCAATTTATCATCATTAGGATTTTTCTGTTGATAAAAAAGAATTTTCTCTTCTACAGAATTTACAGTTGTTTTTTCATCAATGTTCTCTGAAAAGAACTCAAATTTTTCTGCAGTAGATTTTCCAGAACTGAAAAGAGGATTACCTTCTGTATCTGATTTTGAAGTTTGACCTTGAATTGTCTTTCCTTTTCTGAGAATTAGTTCTGGATTGGACACTGGCATGGCAGGTGATTCTTGAGGATTCACCCTAGTACTGATCCTCTTAGGAGCCAGGATGAACTTGCAAAGTCGCCAGATAGATAATTACAACCAACTAAAAATGTCTAATCTTTGTCTATCATCAAATATAAGCTCTGTGTTGTATCCCAGGAAAGTAGATCTTGAATTTTGTCTCCCCGACAACGGTGCCAATTTGTTATCACTCCAAGAAACTCCTTAGGGTTGTAGACTAAGGATGCTTGGTAACTTAGAAATAATGTGTATATATGCTTGGGACAATTGGGTCTTTGATGATCAATGTAATAAACAACTCATCACACATCTAAAGAAATAGTGCTTTCAGGAAACAATAATTAGATCAAGTAATTTGAAAGGAGGGGATGAAACACACTATTCTTGATTGCCAAATACAAGTGAATGCAGGGCTTAATGCAAGATAGAGAGGAATCCTTTAATTTCAAGTCTATGAGCTCAATAAAGAGATAACAGTCTTCATGAACTAAAATAAACTAAAACAAAGTACAGAAAAGGAAAGATGGACAATTCTGATATTGAAAACGAAAGGAAACTGAACTTTATTTCTGCAAAAAGAGTCTATACAGTAGAAAAAAATATCTCCCAGTTTGAACCCTTGTCTTTTAGAAAAGATAGGCTTTTATAGCCTTTTACAATCAGTTTTACAGATCCTAAAAACTTGGATCTATATCTAAAAATAGCAATTCAAATCTAACTAGACAACTTGACAATAAAGGTTAAATAACTAAACTAGCATTTGAATTGTCTTCAATCTTCAAAAATTGACATTTGTATTCTTCATCTCCTGGAATCTGGGATGTTATGAAGCATGGAAAAGGAACCTATCTTGACAGTTGTATTTCTTCAATGTTCATAGTCGATACTTGAGGAAATTTGTTTAGCATGTGGTTCCCAAAAGTTCCTCGAATCTCTGATGCATAGTCCTTTGCAGGCGAGTTGTTATCCCCTTAATACCCTAGAACTTCTTTATAACCTGTGAAAAATGACCTGCCCCGTCCTTAGCTTTCAAAAATGCTTTTCCTGCTTTCACCAGCTAACTCGCCTTATAATTCGCTGGTTAGCTAGTGAAAGCCCTGCCTTTCACCAGCTAACTGGTCATAAAATTTCAATGTGCACTGGTGAAAGCTCTGCCTTAGTCCAAAATGAGTTTTCACCTCCAAAACTATGATTCCATAAAAAAATCAATGTGTCTCTGATTTATCCCCTTGCATGTTTACAACAACCTGAGCAGGCACTTTCAAATCTGGGTGGGACTTTTGCTTTTGCTTCAATCTTCTGATTTTTCTTTTAAGGCGCTTTGCTAACCACCATAGACTGTTATAGTCTTTGGTGATTTTTTGTTTCCTCTTCTTTTCCTTGACACTTTGCCAAGCCAATTTTTCAAATGCAGTGTTGGTTTTTGCAAAGTTATCAAATAGCTTCTTGTATCTTTATTTGATTACCCATTATAAGACCTCCTGCTGAGCGATTACCTCTTTAAGATGCCTTATTTTCTGTGTTTTCTTCGACTTAGTGCTCTTTGATGTTTCTCCTTATTCAGTGTGATTAAAGGTCTCATAATTCTGTGCAAACTCAATTGAATGTTCAGGACTTTTGATGACAGGTCTCTCATCTTCTTGCTCTGGTTCTGAGTCTGTGTAGGGCATGTTTAATATGTTTGTTCTCTTCTTTGTAGGCTTCTTTGTAGGCTTCTCTGTCGTAGTTTCAAAGTTCAACTTTTTCTTTGACCTGTGAGATTTCACACCAGAGATTATATCTTCTGGAGGTCCTGGAAGGGTCCTCCTCTTCCTCGAATTGCTTTGAGGAGTCAACTGTTTCTTTCCACCTCTCCCCTGTTTATTTACGGGCTGAGTTTGAGTTTCAAAGCCCTCCCAAAATAGGAAATGCTGCCAGCTCCTTCCCTTCTGTCTTAGCTCGTCCAGGATGATCAATTTAATAAGGCCAAAGTGGCACAGAGTGTTCTTCATGCTTAGGGGTTCAGCTCTAATATTTTTACAGACCTTAGTTAAGTTCTTATGCAAGAAGAAAGGCAGGTTCAGGAGAGTTTTACCTATGAAATGGTATAAAATCTTGAAGTGATACAACATCAGTTTTTCATAAATGCCCTCCGAGGTTATGTAGAGTTGTATGCCCTTAAACAGATCTTGCCACTCATGTTCTAAATGGGAAACTGGCATGCTCTTTTTCCATGCATTATGCCTGAACTCTTCCGTCAAATATGTTCTGAAATTTAAGTTTTTGGTGGTAGTTGTTTTGAACCAACTCTGGCCCGATCTTGGTAGGCTGGTCGCTGCAGCAATGGCAGCTTCATCTACAATGATCTCCAGAGACCCAACACAGGCCTTATTCCCGTCGAATGTTTTAGTAAAAGCCTCTGCTGTTGACTGGTGACAACCATTCTGCAGCCTCTCAACAAATTCGATACAACCTGCGTTTGAGAAGTGTTTCTTCACTTCTGGATGCGTCTATAGGAAGGATAGACTGTCCAACTCTTTTCTCAGTAAAGAACCGTTGCGTCTCCTCACCATCTGCAACTCAAAACCTGAAACGACTATGCGCACCAATCACGGCAAACTGTTGTTCGGGCCGAGGTCTCACGCTGGTGAAAGCACTCAGCTCTGTCTTTCAACATTAGAAACTTAGCATACATTTGAGAGTTATGCGTGTTGGGGAAGAGATGAACCGATTTGATGTTGTCAGCCAGGTAGTATAGCTCCTGTACCTGCGATAATGGATTCAAATTTTCCATCCCCGACGCCATGATTGTGGAGCATGAGTTTATGAACCAGATCCGATTTGTAATCCGATTTGGATGTGCAACTCGATTTTTCATGATTATCCACTTTCACCAGTGCATCCTTCTTGATTGCATGACGTGGGTTGATCATATCATCATTTGATTTTTAAAACATGGATAAATGCACGTGATTCCTGCTTTCACCAGCTAATAGCCCATGAGAAGCGCTCCTCGGCTATTGAAAATCCCTGCTTTCACCAGCGCACAACCCATGAGAAATTCTCCTTAGCTGTTGAAAGTTGCCACTTTCACCAGCGCGCACCCCGTGAGAAACGTTGTTTGGATGTTTGAAAGTCCCCGCTTTCACCAGCTAATGACCTGTGAGAAATGCTCCTTAGCTATTGAAATTTGCCAGTTTCACCAGCTAACCATCATCTTTTAAGCACGCGTTAGCTGTTGAAAACATTTTATGAAAATTTTAAAGAGAAGACCTTTATGGGTCATCTTATTTCTAAGACAAAAATCAAAACCTAAGTCTTGCAGCTAGAAAAAATCAAAACCAGTTTGAGAAAACTACCAATAGCCATGCTATCCACCACAAAATGCGACCATAGAGACGGGTTCATTTTGGGAGCTAACACTTTCCAATTCAAATCTCATGAACAATTCATTATAGTTCATATATATTGTACCCAATGTTCTCAAACATTGAATCCCTATAAAAAGATATAGACCTCCAATAGGAATGGAATACATTGGGATTTCCAAACTATATTCTCCCATGCTTAGTATAATCTTGTGACATTTTCCCACATAATCAATATTCCCTCCATTAGAAACAAAAATTTGAAATTTTTTCATTAGATATATAAAACAATTGAGGTTGTTTGCTAATCTTTTATTAATTAAGTTATGGGTACCACCAAATTCAATGAGCACTATAATATTTTTCTTCTTAATGTAACTTGTAATATTTAGGGTTTGAGGTGATGAAAAACATGCTAATGCATGAACATATATTTCACAATTGTCTGAAACAATGTTGGGCACAATTGTTTCCTCTATTTCTTGCTCTTTTGAGTTGAAAAATTCTTCCTAATTTCTTTTTGTATAAGCCTCCACTTCCTCTTCATCATTATTTTACAAGGTGAATAATTTTTTTTCTTGACATTTATACCCTTTTGACCATTTTTTGTTATAACCAAAGCATAGTCCTTTTTCTCATCTTTCCTCTATTTCCTTCTATGATATTTGGGTAGGTTGTGGTACACTTATCATATGAACAAAAAAATTATCTCTAATTTATGTGTATGATCCAATGGTATACTTGTGTGTATCCTTATTCTTGGCTTGAATATGACGAGAAAATTGCATCACTCACATAATATTTTTAGGATTTTTTAGGAAACACTCATGTTTTAATGTCTTGTTTTAATCCACCCATGTAAGATTCCAACAAATGTTCATGACTTAGTTCATCCACCCTTGTGTCCAATACTTGAAATTATGAATTAAAATCTTCAATATCACATAAGTTCTTAATTCTTGTCAATTGACTGAAGTATTCTTGTTCCCAAACTTTTCCATAGTGTGCTTCTAGGTATCCTATAAATAAACCCCAAGTATAATGATAAGAAGGTGGCTTCCTTTTAAATACACACTGATACCATTCATATGGTTTTATCTCAAAGTTGAAATTTCCTATGTGAATCCTTTGCTTATCATCCATAATATTGTGTAGTTCAAAATATTTCTCTATTTAGTTCACCCAAGTAAACATCTTTGTTCCATCAAACTTCCTTAATTAAACCTTGGGAATTTTCACTCCTTTTGGAGACCATCCATAGGTAAATCCATTATTGGAGTTAAATGCCCAAGAAAATTCTTATTAATGGAAATTTATTCAACTTGAATTATATCTTTATTTCCATCATTCCCTTTAGACACCTTGCAAATTTTATAGAAACTCCCATTTAAGGCTTATGTAATCTTTTGTTACATTTGTTCCAAATTCCTATCCATTTTTTGTTCCAACTATTCCATCATTATTTTCACATGTTCCTTATTTTCATCCATATTTATTTCCATTTATGTTTGAGTATTCATCAAATCAACCTTTTTCATTGACCTATCATTCAATTCATTGATTTGAATGTTCAATTTAAATAACTAGTTTTGTATATCCTCATTTTCTTCATGAGCCATAGACGAAATCTCAAGAGGTTTAATTGATGAAGTAATTTTTGGATATTTCTTTGGATCCGTGGTGAAAATTTATTGGGTCCTAAGGACAAGGGAGTTTCAGGTTCTATATCTCTCTGATATACATGTGGGGTCCAACAATAATTATCATCCCAATATCTCAAGGCACTAACTACGGAGGCTCAAGTGTTCCCTTAGCCATACTACTAGACTACCCAAGTACTAGAGAGTGGTCTCCCTGAGTGATGTTCTTGGTTTACTACAACAACAATACAACCACATATCTTATCTAAGGTAAGTTTCAAGTATATCTAGGGACTTACTATATACACAAAGGAACATGGAAGTGATATTTCCTCTAAAAGTACTGTCTAATGTGGTGCTACTCGAATGGGTGCCAACATGGGTTAGAGGATTTTTCAACCAAGTGAAACAATGTTCTTCTAACCACGTGAGACTATGTGCATTTCATACGTGTATTCTTCCCGAATGATATTTTTATGTGCTAAACAAAAAAATATCATGTTATTTAAAGATGTCGAAACACATATCTATTTTTTTTTTGAATGAGTTTGATAACCACAAACAAAGCTCTTAAAATCACTAGAAAATAACTTGTGCAAAAACCTAACCTCCACAAGCAATATATCATGAAATATAATGATTCAAAATCTGAAAAAAAACAAAATCACATGTACTTCACCATGTCAACTTAGGATTCTGAAAAATAAGATAGTTTGAAACTTCATTGAAACAATATGCTAAACAAAAAAATATCATGTTATTTAAAGATGCTCTGAAACACATATCTATTTTTTTTTGAAATGAGTTTGATACTAAAAAAGCTCTTTAAAATCACTAGAAAATAACTTGTGCAAAACCTTAACTTCCACAAGCAATTATATCATGAAATATAAATGATTCAACAAGAAGTTCTAAAATCACATGTACTTCACCATGTCAACTTAGGATTCTGAAAAATAAGATAGTTTGAAACTTCATTGAAACAATATGATAGCGAAAATGCTAGGATAAATGATTTGAGGATTAGTAAACAAACATTGTATTCCATGGACTATATCTATTGAACTATAGCGAAATAGAACCTAAAATGTTTACCACCTATAATATGACATTCTCCTCCTAGTCTCCACAAAATTCCACTATCTGAAACCTCCCAAAAATAAATTTATAGTAAAAATCCCAATATGACTCACTTAAAACTAAATTGGGGATGAGTCAAAATCCCTATCTTACATAGTATATATATCCAAAATTATAATGACACTAAACATGAAATGTTTACCAGAGGTAACTTAATATGTCTCCTACATAACCTCTAAGTTTCTCTATTTGAAGCATCCCCGAAAACAAATTATAGAAGAAATTCCAAGATGACTCACTTGAAGCAAAAAACCCCTATGATCAATGCTATGATACCAAATGTTATGATCCAATTCCTTAAAAATGATAAAAATTCAATGAATACAGTCCACTTCAAGGGGGAAACCTCTTACAATACATCCAATTCAAAAGACAAGATGAGATGCTTATTGAAATGATTATCCTTTATTATAAATATGAGATAAAATGAGCATGATGTAACCTACGAGTAAGTCAACTTAATAATAACTAATAAACTAATAATAAATTAGTGTTACGACCTTAACATAGGGCCTTAGGGGCCTTAACACATTCCTACTCTCGTATGTTATTTTCTAGTATCTACAAATAATATCTTAAGTACATAGTTTGTAGTTATTTTCTATCATTCTATGTTAATAGGAGATAGCTATGTATGTTATTAATAGATATTTGAGCAAGATTCGACCAAATACTTTATAGTTTTCAATGTCTATTAGGCTTGCCAAAAACATAACATGGAATTAATTACATAGGCTATTTACGGTTAGAATATTATGGGTGTTTGTAATTTATATATATATTTATGTTAATTGTGATATGCCATTATATTTATTTTATTTTTTTATTAATTAATTTTGTTAATCTAACATATGCCAACGCTAACCACGTTATATTATGTTACATTTGAACATCTATCTCATATTGGGATATAAAGAGCCTCTCAGTGCAACAATATTATGCTGATTTTTTTTCCTTTACATATAAACTAAAATTTACATTCAACCATGAATAATATTAAAATCTCCATTTTGCACAACTTACAACCAATCAACTAGAAATAAGTGAATCAATGGACAAAATCTACCTTCTTTTTTGCTAAATGTTTGGATAAAATCTAATTGGAATTTATATTAAAGACATATGTCTAATATTTACTCAGAAAATTGATGATCTACGTGGATATCGGTCGCCATCCACCTATTCCACTGGCTCAAAGGCCAGTTTCCATTTTGGCATTTTTTTTACAATTTTTTGGGTCCCAAACTTCTGGGGCCATTTTGAGGCCCTAAATGACATTTTTTGGGCTCAACATCACCAAAAATGTAGCAAGAGAAAGTTACTATTAAAACCGGAATATGTACTCCTCGGTTATACCTTTCCAACAATGTATCGAGCACCCCAAACAAATATCATATCCAAAATTTACTCCCTCGAGAAGTTGATGTATCAACTATCCCCATCGGGGCCCATAAACCTTTTGGTGTTTCATCTCCCAGGGTTAGGATTTTGGATGTTTATGGTTTTCTCATTTATGTTTTATGTTAAAAATTATTTTGGAGCCTCCTTGTACTCATGTTCTTGAAAATGAGCATAGCTGACAATCTCTTCTCAGAGATAAGATACCACCATTCTGGCTAGCTTGTGTGTTTTTGCATTTTACAATCTTTTGTATTCAGGCAGTGATTAATAGAATATGATATTTACTGTATTTCTATGTTCCTTTCCATATCCTTTTGTATTTATTTGTTATATCTCCATTATATTTTTTCCTTCCTATCATTCCCAAAAATAATCTGGATCAGTGGTATCAAAGCGGTCTACTCCTTATTGTTCTTAGTGCATGTACTCACTGAGGTCAAGTTATAGAGAGTTGGGTCTTGAGCTTGTTTCTCTTGAGGAAAACATTTCTCACATTCCAAAGAAACATTTCATGGTGGAATAAAAGAGGGATGACAGGATATGATTTCCTTTCGAACTATTGCTCAAGGAATCCCTCGTGCGACAGAGGAAGGAGATGATGGATAATGTTTCCTAGATATTTCAATGACTGTCGACAACAATGGACGAACCTTCAATGAACAGTCACTTTGGAGGTGAAACACTCTGAAAGGTACAAGTTAACTTTGATATTTCGTTATTTGAAAGCCAAATAGACATCGATGCTTTGGAAAAATAGTTAAGTATTCTAGAGGGTTATTTCTTTGTCCACAATTTTTCCAACAGTGAAAAGATCACATTCACACTCCTTAAGACCCTTACCCATGTTAGAGAATGGTGGGAAACTTACTTTGAAAAACATGTTGAGGATGAGTTTGTCATTTTTGGGCCATGACTCACTTGGGTGGATTTTGTTGATGCCCTAAAGGAACAATATTACCCTGTTGGAAGTTATGATGACCGATAGACAAGATGGACCACACTGCGCCAAGAGAGGGGAGAAACAATGTTGGAGTTCACCAATAATTTACATACCTTGCGCACCAATTTGGGTATCAAATACTTTGAGTGGCATTTGTTCCTAAAATATCATGGGGCTCTACATAGGTACACCCAAACCAAAATGGAGTTTTTGGACATCTCGTCATTGGGAGCCCAATTGTTCTAGTACAGAAGAAAGATGGGACATGGTGACTTTTTATTGATTACATAGCCCTTAGCTAGATCACAGTTAAGAAACAGTACCAAATTCCCCATATTTATGATATTCTCGATCATCTCAAGGGAGCCAATTTTTTCAGTAATATTGATATGAAGTCAGGGTACCGCCAAGCGTCGTTTGAGAAAATTGATGTGTGGAAGACAGTCTAAATAAGGCCTCTTTGAGTCTTTTTTCATGCCTTTTGGATTGACTAATTCCCCGACCACATTCATGGAGATGATGGATGATATATTACGACCATTCACAAACTCCTTAGTGGTTTTATATTTGGATGAAATCCTCATCTTCAACAAAACTTGGGAGGAGCATTTGGAGCATATTCAACGGGTATTGGGCACCCTGCAACAACACAAGTTATATTCCAATTCAGATAAATGTTCCTTCGACATGAAGAAAATCCAATTTTTGGGATTCATCGTGGATGATCAGGGTGTACTTGTGTATCCAACCAAGGTCCAAGTCATCCATGATTGACCATCCCCGAAGAAAATGACCAAGCCACACAAATTATTGGGCCTTACCAAATTATATTGATGGTTTTTGTTGGGGTTGTCTCATATCACTTGATCCCTAATCCAGGTGACCAACGATGGCATGAAGGCCAAGTTTTTGTGGTCTACGCCCCAACATAAATGATTCAAGTATTTTAAATTCCACATCTTCTTAGCACCAGTCCTCATTCTTCCAGACCTGCAACAACCATTTGAGATTGAGAAAGATGCTTCAGATTATGTTATCACTGCATTCCTCACTCAATATGGGCATGTGATATCCTATAATAGTGAAAATCTATCTAATGTTGATCAAAAATACCCCACCTACGACAAAGAGATGTAATCCATTGTCCAGGCATGTCAACGGTGGAAGCATTTCCTTCTAGGGAAGGAAAACATCATACACACTGATCATAGGCCTATGCAATTAATGTAGACATAGGGAAAGTTACAGAATGACCACCATCATAAGTGGTCCATGTACCTACAACAATTCCACTTGAATATCAAGTACAAGAATGGTAGCACCAACCATGTTGTAGATTTCCTCAATCGTCCACCGATGGAACTGTTAACCACAGTTATTAACTCATGTGGACATGAGACATCTGGATGGATAAAATTATACAATAATAACTCTTATTTGACTACTTCCTATTACACATTGATTGCAGGAAAAACAGTTCCCAACTCTCATATCCAAGATGAATTTTTATGCCATCTGATCCATATTTGTGTTCCTTCAAGCGAGTGTACCAAGATGATCTCATAATATCATTACAACCAAGAAGTGGGACATTTTTGTGTATAAAAGATAGTGGGAGTACTGCAAAATCATTTTTATTTGTTGTATTTTTGACAATATGTTTGCAAGTACATCTGATCCTACACTACCTCTGCAGTTTCCAAGCCTCCCATCAAGAAACAGGGGCTATACACCCCTCTCCCTACTCTGAATAGGCCTTGGGAGTACATCTACATGGACTACATGTCCTTTCTACATCAACCAAGCATGGGAAAGAATGTGTTTTTTTTGTTGTTGATCAACTCTCTAAGATGGAAATTTTGGCACCCTGCAAGAAGAGAATGACAATCGAGGCCACCACCAAGCTCTTCTTCACACATGTTTGGGTTCATTTTTGTATACCACAAACTATAATATCCAATCATGATAGTAGGTTCCTAAGCACTTTTTTTCCATCCTATGGTTGATGATGGACACCAAGTTGACCAAATTCACTGCCTTCCACCCACAAAATGATGGAAACAAAAAGGTAGTCAACAAGATGATTGCTCATATCTTGAGAACGTATAATTACAAAAATCCATGAAAATGGGATGAAATTCTTCCTTATGTTCAACATAGCTACAACAAATCCCTCCACATATCTCTTGTCTACAACCCTTTTAAGGTGTGCTTGGGGTTCCAACCATTAGTGCCCATTGACATAGCTCTTCCCATTGTAGTGTAACGAACCTCCCATATCGTTACGACAACAAGCCTCACATAACAAGTGAAAATTGTTTTTTTGTGTGTGTATGTAGGACGGTAATAATGACATTATACTCAACATCGCAACACGATGACAAACACAACACATGCAACTCACACCACAACAAACATAACGACCTAACATAAAATCACATCAAGCACCTAGAAGCAATGCACGACAATTAACCGATGAAGAATAAGAATGACTACCCACCCATCCTACCCTGCAATGGTTAGGACCTCCAGGACACATAAGCAACGCTCAAGCCCAGTTTCCCATCGATTTTGACCATTTAAGGTCTCAAGGCTGGCGACTATTCTGAGGAACAAGGAGGCGTCTACATCCCACCCAAAACAAACAAGTCCAAGATGACTAAGCTAAAAGACAACATCAAGATCATCCAAGCACAACCATCATAAAAAGGACACATGTAACTTGAACTTTCACAGCGAGCGAGAGCATTATCACATTCATGCATTATAGTACAATTTACAAAACATCAAATTCAAGAATCAACCTCATCGTCATCGGGAAGCACACAACCCAAAGCCAAGTTATCATATGCAACCATTGATCATTGCTTTCCTACCTCCCTTTTTTAAAAATACAACCCCTTAACACATTATAATGAATGTAGTATCTTATAATCAATGAATTACTATATAACATTAATAAATTATTATTTAACATACAACAATGCTTCCCTACTTTCCTTCTTAAACACAACCCTTTAAAACACTATAAATAAATGAAGTATATTATGATTAATAATTTATTATAAAAAAAAATCATCATACAAGGATTACATGAACAACTTTCATGATCTCAACAAGTACTTTAGCTTAGTGCCCATTATGAAAAAAATTAGAAAACTTTCTTTCCACGTGAACAATATACTACCTTCCATGTGTTCTTAAAATAGTGTGTTGTCCTAAAACCATCAACTATTAAAAATAAATTTAAGTTGCATTGTCATTCACACGTTCTTGTAATAATGCATTGTTCTAAAAGCAATATCAATCGTTGATTCCATTCCTCCGATTTTTTTTAATTCAATGCGTTATGCAAAAAACCGTTAACCAACAATTATCAAGCGAATGGAACCCACTACTTGCCATTCCTCATACTATTAACATGTTTCCCTATTCTGAACAACTCAGCACTGTTAAAGGCAATTAAAAAAAATGCCACATGCCATTCACATAACCCTTGACATAGGGCTCTATCCTCAAACAAAATTTAAATTGTTATAAAGCAATAAATCGCTAAAAGGCAAGATGCACAGGTGTATGAATTTTTGTCCAGAATTTAGCAAGATGCACAGGTGTATGAATTTTTGTCCAGAATTTAGCAAGATGCACAGGTGTAAGGATTTCTATCCAAAATTTAGCAAGACGCACATGCGGGTACAGTTATCTAAATTATACAAGTGGTTGTTAACCATTCAATGCAAATTATAAAGTTGTTATCTTGCGGTTAAAGATTAAATTCCATTCAGAGCCAAACAATGCAATCGATGCCATTATTAAATGTTAAGAAGGAACAATAATTGTTATCGCCGAAGAACAAAAATGTTGTCTAGATCATAAATGCTAATAAGATCATTGTCAGGTAATGTAAGGAAAGGGAATGCATGGGCAATGGACAACTCCCTTTTTTAGGAAACGTCAAGTCTTCAAAGGGTAAAAACGCCAAGGTAACAGATAGCCATTTTCCAAGGAAAAAAGAAGTCTTCAATGGAAAAATCAAATCGCAGATATCAAGGAAAATTCGCCAGGCATCGATCAGTGGCTAAAAACATCAGGGTGATCGCCAAGGGGATTAACAATAAATAAAGGATTAGCAGGGGTGGATAACGAGGGCACAATACAAGTAAGTTACCACTCGTAGTAAATGTGGATCATAATCGCATAGTTTAATATTTCCACAACAGATTCGTTGGGTTTAAGTGTTCAGAAAAATTTCATAGAGGTTGAAACAGGCAATTAATTTAATCCCTGAGTTTATCCCAAAAATTCCCAGCAGCATAACGCGTTGGGCAATCTAAAGCATCTGACTCAAAAATAAAATTTTCTATACAATACCCATTAGAGAGAAATTATTTCTCTATCTGTAATTAAATAATAGATTCGTTGTACCATTCATCAGCATTTGCAAGCTACAAATTCTAGCAATCGTGCCCAATCAACAACGAATCAATCAACCTAAACACTACCCAAGTCGTTAAGCAAGGAGAACATCTATACAATCCCAACTCATGGGGGAAAATGTTATTACAGCCATTACTCAGTTACAACTCGCAGAGGTAATATTTATACACCCATTACATGATTACAATTCACAGAGGTAACATTTTACATCTATTACATGATGACAATCACGGAGGTAATATTTTTACATCCATTACATATCTACAATCG
>SNQJ01S0093393.1:26959-44432 GCA_010110895.2 Picea sitchensis
ACCTAGCATAAAATCACATCAAGCACCTAGAAGCAATGTATGGCAATCAACCGATGAAGAATAAGAATGAATACCCACCCGTCCTACCCTCCAATGGTTAGGACCTCCAGGACACATAAGCAACGCTCAAGCCCAAGTTCCCATTGATTTTGACCATTTAAGGTCTCAAGGTTGGCGATTGTTCTGAGGAACAAGGAGGTGTACACATCCCACCTAAAACAAAAAAGTCCAAGCTGACTAAAATAAAAGACAACATCCAGATCATCCAGGCACAACCATCATAAAAAGGACACATGTAACTTGAACTTTCATAGTGAGCGAGGGCATTATCACATTCATGCATTATAGTGCAATTTACAAAACATCAAATTCAAGAATCAACCGCATCGTCATAGGGAAGTACATGACCCAAAGCCAGGTTATCATACGCAACCATCGATCAATGCTTCCCTACCTCCCTTTTTTAAAAATACAACCCCTTAACACATTATAATGAATGTAGTATCTTATAATCAATGAATTATTATATAACATTAATAAATTATTATATAACATACAACAATGCTTCCCTACTTTCCTTTTTAAACACAACCCTTTAAAACACTATAAAGAAATGAAGTATCTTATGATTAACAATTTATTATAAAAAAAAGTCATCATACAAGGATTACATGAACAACTTTCATGATCTCAACATGTACTTTAGATTAGTGCCTATTATAAAACAAAATAGAAAACTTGCTTTCCATGTGAACCATATACTGCCTTCCACGTGTTCTTCAAATAGTGCGCTGTCCTAAAACCATCAACTATTATAAATAAATTTAAAATACATTGTCATTCACACGTTCCTGCAATAATGCGTTGTTCTAAAACAATTGAAACTTAAAAAGGAAACTATAATCACACTGCCAATCCTCATGTTCTTAGTTTCATGTGTTGTTTAAACAATTTAAACCTATTCAAACCAATATCAATCGTTGCTTCCATTCCTCCCATTTTTTTTAATTCAATGCATTATGCTAAAAACCGTTAGCCAACAATTATCAAGCGAATGGAACCCTCTACTTGCCATTCCTCATACTATGAACACGTTTCCCTATTCTGAACAACTCAACATTGTTAAATGTAATTAAAAAAAATGCCACTTTCCATTCACATAACCCTTGACATAAGGCTCTATCCTCAAACAAAATTTAAACTGTTATAAAGCAATAAATCACTAAAAGGCAAGACATACAGGTGTATGAATTTTTGTCCAGAATTTAGCAAGACGCACAAGTGTAAGGATTTCTGTCCAAAATTTAGCAAGATGCACAGGTGGGTACAGTTTTCTAAATTGTATAAGTGGTTGTTTTCCATTCAATGCAAATTTTAAAGATAATATCTTGCGGTTAAAGATTAAATTCCATTCAGAGCCAAACAATGCAATCGATGCCATTATTAAACATTAACAAGGAACAATAATTGTTATCGCCGAAGAACAACAACGTTGTCCAGATCATTAATGCCAATAAGATCGTTGTCAGGTAATGTAAGGAAAAGGAATGCATGGGCAACAAACAACTCCCCTTTTTAGGAAAAGTCATGTCTTCAAAGGGTAAAAATGCCAAGGTAAGAGATAGCCATTTTCCAAGGAAAAAAGCAGTCTTCAATGGAAAAATCAAATTGCAGACTTCAAGGCAAATTCGCCAAGCATCGGTCAGTGGCTAAAAACATCAGGGTGATAGCCAAGGGGCTTAAAAATAAATAAAGGATTAGAAGAGGTGGATAACGAGGGCGCAGTACAGGTAAGTTACCACTCATAGTAAATGTGGATCACAATCGTAGAGTTTAATATTTCAACAACAGATTCGCTAGGTTTAAGCATTCAGAAAAATTTCATGGAGGTTGAAACAGGCAATTAATTTAATCCCTGAGTTTATCCCAAAAATGCCCAGCATCATAACTTGTTGGGCAATCTAAAGCATCTGACCCAAAAATAAAATTCGCTATACAATACCCATCAGAAAGAAATTATTTCACTGTCTGTAATTAAATAACAGATTCGCTATACCATTCATTAGCAATTGCAGGCTGCAAATTCTGGCAATCGTGCCCATTCAATAGCGACTCAATCAACCTAAATGCTACCCAAGTCATTAAGCAAGGATAACATATATACAATCCCAACTCATGGGGGAAAACGTTGTTACATCCATTACTCAGTTACAACTCGCAAAGGTAATATTTATACACCCATTACATGATTACAATTCGCAGAGGTAACATTTTACATCTATTACATGATGAAAACCACAGAGGTAATATTTTTACATCCATTACATATCTACAATCGCAGAGGTAATATCTTACATCTGTTACATAATTACAATCGCTGAAGTAATATTTTACGTCTGTTACATAATTACAATCGCAGAGGTAAGGTTCTTACATCCATTACATAATGAAAATCGCTGAAGTAACATTTTTTTTTTTAACATCCATTACCTAATTACAATAGCAAAGGTAATATTTTTACATCTGTTACATAATTACACTGCGGAAGTAATAAAACAAGTAAATCCAACAAGAAACAAAACTCAGATTGAATTTAAATACTTTTACATCTCGGGATACCAATAAAAAATGCTTACAACAATAAGAGAACGCCTGGGCCATAAGGATAACTCGCCGAAAGGATCGCAGGGATTCTATAAGTCAAGGCGCAGAAAAATAAACAACAAGGAAACAAGATAATCCATACGCAGAGGTCGTACTGGAAGGTGCAAGTCAAACAATCAGGCAAGGACAATAACAGAGGTAGATGGTTGATAGGTTCATCATTTGCTTCATCATCCTCGCACCGAAAAGCAGGGCGTTGAGATCCATAGGTCTTTTAACGCTAAGGTGGCGACCGTAGATCAGGCTCCTGGCCAACTGCTCAGGCGAGGACTAGTGAGCTAGGGACAAAGGCTAAACAACCTCAAGGTCACAATCAACACAGCGAGGTGGTCAATACGTGCTAGAAAAGAGCCATGGGAGTCAACCTATCACCGAGCTAGGCTAAGAAAATTTCAGAAAACCACCTAGACCACCAGACCACTTACCTCAAGTAAAAATGCAGATTCAAGCATAATTCCTAAAACAATTTACCATACAAATGAGGAAAGTGTACCGTTTCCTGTTCTGAGTGGATGTCCCATGTGCTTCCTGCAAATCCCACGTGCTCACCAATGAGACCTCACCGATACCTCCCAGCCAATGCTAGGGGTACTCTTCTTCCCCCTTAGCCCCCCGAGCCACAAAGGGGCCACACACTCACTATCCAGAGATTTCGACTAGCTCCCATCTCGCCTCGCAAGGCCAAGCTACCAATCCTCACCGAGCTAGGTATCCCAACTCCCACAAGTTAAAGAAGTCAAGTATATTTTTCTGCAGCGTAAAGTTATGCAAACAGAAGATTTTCTTCATTGTTCTCCTTCCTTAATTATATAGAGTTTCAAACTTCCATTCCTTCCTAAAATATCATTTAATTAAAGTTTTAAAAATAAACTCCTAAAAATTCCTCTCCATTCAAGTGTCCCCCATCCCCTACATTCCTCCATAAATTAATTTCTTTAATTAATTAATTATCTTTATTTCCCTCACCCACCTAGAGTTACTCCTAGAATCACTCCTAGGTGTCCCCCAAAATCTCTTAGAGGTTTTAATGGCTTTCCCTATTATTAAATTTCTAATTCAGTTTAAATTAGAAAGATCTAAATGGTGGATTCTTTACTAAGTTTGACTTTCCTCTTTTCCCCTTATGTTTCCCCTTTTCCCCTTTTATGTTTACCTTTTTTCCTAGTTTCCTAATATTTTAGATTTTCCCTCTTTCCCCTTTTTACTTAGAACTCAAAAAGGCAGGTGTGGAAATTAACCCTTTTTCCCTTTTCTCATTTGATTAGTATGTTTTAAATTATCAAAGTAATAAAAAAATTAATTCCCTTTAAATTTTAATCCAACTGATTTTTTTTGAAACATTTATTTTCTTACTCCCTTCATGTTACAAGATTTAACGAAGATCATAATTATTATTTATGTGGTTTGTTTTTTTTGTTTTATTATTATTATTATTATTATTTATAGAGAGATAAAATTTAACCACTAGCATACTTTAGACTTAAACCTTAAACTTTCGTACAGGGCGACATTTAATTAGGGAATTTGTTTTAAAAATTTCTTAAAACGTTATTCGTCCTAAGGCCATCTAGGTTCATTCCTCTATTATCAACAACGCGACGTGCCCTTCAGGACGCACTAGGTGCTCCAAGGGTGCCACTCACCTTAATCTGTTTCCCTTGCGTGACATTCCCACTACGTGCTCCAAGGGTGTCACTCGCCTCTTGACTGACTTGGTAGACATCAATAACCCCTGGAGTCAATACCTTGCCAGGTGAACTTGTGGGATACTAAGGGCCTCTAAGGAATAAGGCCCCTGCCTTATTGCGTGCCCCTTAGAATCATCGTGAGCGAGTGTCGCAGTCTGCCCTCACGGCATCGTGGGTCCTCTCGAACTAGGTAAACGTTAACCTACAGTTCGAGCCACGTCGGGAGTGCTAGTAGGATATGGCAGGGTTGTTGTCCACACCTCTCCCTCAACATCTCTAGTATTCATGCATGACCCCTTTACTCCACATGTGAGTCTGGTCGGCAAGCTATCGCCAGCCTACATCATCAACAAATCATGTCAGAACATATCCATATCATATCATCTAATCAGATGCACTAATATCACAATAAAACAATCAAACCCCAATGGTACACTCCCTGACTCGATCTAGAGTCCAAGGGGTTCCATCGATGCCTCTGCATCCTTGAGGTACAAAATCCTGCACACTTAGTAAACCGAGTCAATAGCACTTGTATATGTCAATGCAGTAAAACAACTTGTCATCAACCCATAACGCCTCATAATCAAAATCAAAAGTTTTAATGGCATAATAATCCGGATCACTTGCGAGCAAGTGTCCTCAAAGAATAAGTTCTCTCAGTGCGCCAGAGCGGGATGTTACATGTAGATGCATAGGAAGAGTCATCCCATACTCAGAACAAGTTTTATAGGGAATCTAAATTTGTTGAGTGCATCAAGCACATCCAACAACAAGTTCATGAAATTGTGTAGAAAACCAATGTGAAGTACAAGCAGCGGCATGATCAACATGGGTACTAGAAAAATTTCATGTGGGAGATAAGATATGGTTACATTTGCATAAAGAGAGCCTCATATGACCCCATTAGAAGTTGAAACCATTCATATATATGCCTTACACCATCACCAATGTTTTGGATTAGAATGATTTTGAATTAAGTATTCCTCCTTTCCTTGGCTTGCACCCAGTATGTAATGTGGAGCTACTCCGACCATATTTTTTACCTCTCTTAGACACTTCAGATGTGACCAAACATTTGGCCCCTATAGAACTCAATCCTTCCAACATCGAATAGGAAACAATTTATTGGATCATGGACATGAAGACAAAGGACACATGCCAAAAAGATATCAAACTCCATTGGGTCATCAAAGAAGGGTAGTTTCTTCATTAGTTCAAGGGGCTCACCAGGATTCGGATTCAACAGAAGCTTCCTCATCTGATGTAGGAACTTGATGAAATAGATACCATTTATTCCTAAGGAGGGATGAATGATCCAAGTGGATATCGGTGTCCACCCACCTATTCCACTGGCTCAAAGGCCAGTTTCCATTTTGGCATTTGTTTTACAGCTTTTCGGGTCCCAAACTTGTGGGGCCATTTTGAGGCCCTAAACGACGTTTGTTGGGATCAAAAGTGCCTAAAATGTAGATTAAGGTGGATGCTAGGCCAAACATAATATGTAATCCTTATTTATACCTTTCCAACAGTGTATTGATCGCCCCAAAGGGAGATCGTATGCAAAATTTATGCTCTTCAGAAGTCAACGTATCAACTACCCCCCTCTGGGCCCACAAACCTTTTGGAATTTCATCTCCTGGGGTTACAACTTTGTATTTTTATGGTTTTCTCATTTATTTATTTTGTTAAAAAATGTCCTTTGGAGCCTTTTTGTACTCAACGTATTGCGAATAAGTGTAGTTGGCACATCTCTTCTTAGATATAAGCTACCACAATTCTAGCTAGCTTGTGTGTTTTCGCATTTTACATTCTTTTGTATTTCATACAGTCATTAATAGAATATGTTCTTTATTGTATTACTATGTTCCTTACCATATCTTTGTGTATTTATTTGTTATATATCTTTTGTATATTTTCCTTCATATCATTCCTCAAAATAATATGGATCAATTGAGTGACCAAAAAGATTGATTTTGTCCACTTATTAATCAACTTCAATTTCTTCCACTACTATATGGATTGCAAGTTGAAGAAGGGAGAGGGATAAGAGGGAAATTAATTGAACCTTTTCCAAATATATTTTCCATAATTTGTTTACATTGAAATTCACTATCAAATCTATTGAAATTCATTTTCAAATATATCGAAATCTTAATCTAAATTCAACATCAAATCTATTGGAATTTGAGTGTATAATGATATACGTGAATATTGTATTTAGCATATTCTTATTTATATGTAATTAAATTAACCTGTCCCAACCAAAAAATACAATTTCTCAATGATCCATTATCCTATTTCTATGAGGAGGCCATGGAAACCCTATTATAAATTGCTAAAAGTCAATGTATCCTGAATAATATTAGTCACCCATGGCTATGTCCTTTGTCTTAAGGAGACATGAACCCCAACATAAGTGGTGCAATAGATTTTGTGTCTTATCCTTTTCTAGCTTAAAATATTGAATATGTCATGGGGTGCCTCCACATAATATGTATTCCATTATCAATATATTTCTCAAGTTTCATCACCAAGTATGCATTGAACCTTGATCAAAATTTGATCTAGGCTTTGAATATTGATAGAAAGAATGATTATTTCAGGGAAAAAAAGGACACACATATGCTAACATATCTTACAATTTTCCCATCATCATCTTGTGTCACTGATAATCAACATTTTTAAAACCTTTTTACTCACTTCTATTCACCTAGTTATTAATGGCGTTAGTAAATTTATGATATTCAATTGTCTTATCCATGGCAGTGAATGCAGAAAAAAAGTTTTGTATTGCCTTATATATTTTATGAAATCAATCTATAGGTAGTTATTTCCCTCATATCTCCATCAATCCGTTATTCCTTCAGTTCAAAGAGCCACATAAAAATTTAAGGTCATACCTTCTTGACACAATACCCTGATATGGTCACAAATATCTACACACATGTTAGACATAACAATAATGAGATTAAACATTTATTTGTAATTAGATCTTGGCTATCACTACCAAAAATATAGTAGTGGGGAAATATTATCCCCAACTTTAGGAGAAATGGTATAAGATCCCTAATTTTGGTTTCTTTGGCACACACTCGATTAACTATGGTCTATCTAGATATCAATATTTTTAATTGAATCCAACTAAATTGAGGCTCCTACATATATGGGGTTTTAAAGGATTCAGTATTCCCTCATATTGTTACTATTAGACATGTTGAGAGAGGTAAATATATAAAAAATCCATTGAGACTTTATTTGATATTAACAATCCACAAGTCACAATGACTGAAATAAGAAATAAATTAATAATAATGGAAAGAAAGTGCAATAGGGTATCACTTATACTAGCTTTGAATGGTCTTTGATTTCTTCATTTTTAAATGGTTGATAAGATAAGATGAGAATGTTTGTGGGCGTGGCTGAGATAAAAGAGAAAGAAGACAAATTGAGATTGATTTAAATTTAATATATTTTTTATTCAATATCTTCACCATATCGCTTTGTTATTGTTCACATTTTTCACCAATGAAATTTATTACTTTAATTATGTAAATTTCCTAATGCTTTGTTGATTTTATGATATTTTTCCTATTTTTTCAATATAGTCATCATATCACTTTGTTATTGATCATATTATTAACCAATAAACATTGTTTCTTTATTATTATTCATAGTTTATTAATGATGTAAATTTCAATTTTTTTGTCAAGTTTATGATATATATTATTTATTTATCTTCCAATTGAAAATATATTTTTTCTCCGACACTAAAACCAAAGTAGATCCATATTAAATACAAGTTTATCAAATATTGAGGGGGATCAAATTGATCAAGGTGAAAAACTTCCACAAGCTTTTCTCCCTCAAAAAAGTATGCACCTCAACCAATTTGATCCATCTTTCCAACAACAATTTTCAATAGAAATCCCACATATGATTTTAAATATAGTTCTCATACACCCCAATTTTTAGACAATTTTACAATTTAGCAACAAACAAGTTCAAAGGCCTAAAAATTGTTCAATGAGGTAACTCAGGGATCTTACCAAACTATGTAAAGAGAGTAGTACAACAAAAAACATTGGAATGACCTAAAACTAGGAATCTAAAGAGAAGTGTTCATTAACATAGTAGTCCCTACTATTTATTTAATGAAATCACATGTGAGTAAATGCAAATTAACATCAAGAAATAAATGTGAGGCATATAAGGTAGCGTTGGTGTGTGGGTGAAAGCTAATAATGGTCTCTCATGATGCATTAGTGCCAATGCAAACATGGAAAAACAATAATATGTTAACTTGGAGGCATTATTCAAGGTACTTTCACAGTAGATTTGAATATGGTGTCAAAACATGAATGTATGAAATTGAATTACATTTTTGAATATATGATTTTAATTTACAAAATTTGTGTATCACTATCTAAAAATTGATATTATATTTTTTAATAGTTGTATGTTATTTTCATGAAAAATATAATGTATATGTTTATGTTGGCCCTTTACCAAGTTTTGGGAGATCCTTGGTCAAGTTTAACCTATTTTGGGACTTTGACATCCTGTCAAAGATGGAGTGCAAGACGAAGAAGAGACCGTGGGATATTGACCCCTTTTTGGGTTCTTTTTGGGATTTGGGGTTATGTAACGGGTATGGGAATGTCGTCCCATGAGTTTACCCATGTTTAGGCCTATTTTGTTACGTATAAATAAGTATCTAGGTGATGTAAGAAAGAGACCTAGTAGACCAATGAGCTAAGTGCTAAGCAAGAACAAATGGCTAAGTGATAAGTAAGGATTGTCTGTGCATTTTGTGTGAGACTTGCAGAGCTGCGTGCAAGTAATTGTAATAAGGCTTGGTGCTTTACCCTAGCTCGAAGAAGGAGGATCTGTCGGAGTGCACATAGATCTCTTGTCTTCTACGGAGTAGGATTTTGATGTTATGTGCCTGTAAGAAGCTTGACAAAGATAATAAATAAGAAGAGTTGGTGGAAATAGACCCAGGGTGGGGGTGAACCACGTATATGTTGTGTTGCTCTGCTCTGTGCGATTTCTTGATGTGTTTATGTCTTTACTTGCTAAGTGCTTTGATACATATAGATAGATATGTTTATGCTTTGTGTTAATAATATATATGGATGTTAGATCTGACCTATGTGAATGTGCTTAGTGCTTGAATCTAATCTACCTCTCCATGATAAGTGCTTAGATACATCAAATCTGGATGAATGATGTGATGCTCTATTTTATCTGTGGAGTAGATAACGGTTAAATATTGATGAACTATCGGTGCTAAGAGCTCTGTTAAGTATTACAGTCACAGATCTGTGTCCCATCTAAGGTTCCAGACACTTGATTCTTGCAACCACCCCTGCCTCTACCTCGAGTGAGACTTCATCTTCTTCGTAGGTGTTGCCAAAAGGGCCGATAGTTAGGGTTTTTTTGGTGCATTGTTGTAGCATTGAACCTTAGGTATGACCCTGTGCTAACAAATGGTTCCATTGCTGGGACTTGGAACAGTGATTGCTGGGAATTGAGGAAGAAGAATCTTTGGGCAAAGATCGGACCTGAAATTGTGAAATCCCCATGCGTAGATGTGTCTCTCTAGTCCGCAGTACTCTACTTAGTTTGTGAAGCTCTGTGATAAATAAAAGAAGTCTGATCAAAAGAAAAGAGGTAATATTTGAAAGCTTTGTGCTCTGAGAAAGGTAAAAGTGATAATTTCTTATTAAAAGAGGTAAGATCTGAAAGCTCTGTACATTGATAAAGGTAAGAATAGTGAAAAGTTCTAGATCTGAAAGCTTTGTTCTCTGGAAAAGTAAGATAAGTGGAAATTTGTATTTCAACAGTATGGATCTAGGTATGTTTGATAGATTATATCCTAGCTTGACAAATAGGCCATTGATAGATGAAAGAAGGTTTGATATGAATAGATTTGATAAGAATAGTGAAAGATATGTTATACCTATGCATAGAAAGAATGTTTGGACTAAAAAATGGATGCAGGATCCTAGAAATAAATGCTTGCAGGTTAGCTACCATGATCCTAGTGCGTAGTACAGTAAAGGTTGGGGATCATTTAAAAGAAAGAGAGGATTAACCCTCTGTTAGAGTTGCATAAAATTGAGACATCTTGCTAAGAAATTCCCTGGGAGAAGACCTAGTTGTCTTTGTTGCAAAGCTATGGACCATGAAGTATTGGATTTCCCTAGAATGATTGCTAAGATTGAAGAAATGAACATGAAACAAGAAAACCCTAAGACAGATTCAGAAACTATGATTATGGTAGAACCCCAGAAACAATCAGAGAAAGTATTGCTACAAATAAAAGAAACCATGAATGACCACTGACATGTTAGCTTATCAGATATAATCAAAGAAAAAACATGCATAGAAGCAAGAATAAGAGACTTCAACATTGACTGTGTTCTAGATGAGAAAAGACATGTAAATATCATGACAGAAAGAACTTGGGAACTTTTAGGGAAGCCTGCTATGAGTCCTTCATTGGGAGGAATAGTTTTATTTAGAAGAAAGATGATAAACCTATGTGGAAATCTCACCCAGATACCTATGCATACCAATGGGACTTCAACAGAGGAGGAGTTTGAGATTGTTAAATTTATTGAGAACAACTCCCCATTTACCATGTTACTAGGAAAACCTTGGATTGAAAGAGATCAGGCTAGAAGGAAAGAGGAAGAAGAAGTTTTAGAGCAGCAGAAGAAAGAATTAAAAGATTTCATGACTAGAAGGAACACACACTTGATTGAAGAACAAGAGAAAAGATCAAAGCTATTGAAAACCAGAGACTCGGATTTCGATGTTGCAAAAACACTAGAAGACCCATAGAACATTGAAGTACCTGTTCCAAATAAAGAAGAAGTATCACCCTCGAATCTTAGGAAAGAATCTCAACAACGCGAAGTAACTATGCCAAAAGCATATAAGAATCAAAATGGAAAATGGAATACCGAGACGAAGCTCACTGGAAAAAAGGCCAGAAAGCTAAGTAAGAAGAAAGCTAAGATCGATAAGTTAGAGAATGTTCCAGAGGGAACTTCGTAGAAGGAAAATTTGAAAAATTGGAGCTTCGTCGGAATATCAGAACAGCGTCACATGGCACTTCGCCATGGAGAAGCAATATAGCCGTTGGGGACAATATAACCATTCGATCGACCCTCTGAACGAGTAGAAAGATGACAATACCAGAAATAAAGGCAGAGGGCCGAGTCACGTAGAAAGTAGAGTAGCTCGCAAAAGCTATCCAACAACTACATCAACGCATAGAAGACTTAGAGCTCTGCGCAATGCCCAAGACTCCACAGGATGTAAGGGATCAAAGAGAAGTGATTGCTCGAAGCGCAGTTGAGAGACTAAAGGCCCTTACCATGGAATGTAAGAAACTCACTGATCGCAGTGCCCAGACCTATGAACAACTGAATGAGAACCCAAAACTAAAGGAACTAGAGTCACAGCTCCAAGAGACAAAGTATCCAACCGAAAAGATATAATCACAATTGAAGCCCCTGTTAGTTGTGGAAAGAATGAAGCGCTCCCAAGAGAAACGCACTGCCCAACAACAGATCCACACTATCAAGAGAAGATTTATGGAAGTAACTCAGAGGCTCCAACTTGTACAAGATAAGGTGTACCAATTGTTTACAGAGGTCGAAGGCCAATGAGAAGAACTAGATTAGGTTGTCACTGCAGCTGAAAAATGCCTAGAAGGACCTATCAATGATGCAATCATCCAAGATTTTGTTGAACAGGAGGTCGTGGCATAGCAACGAGTCCAAGAAGCTCGAGCCACGCTCGAGGATTTTGAGGTAGAACTACCCAGATCAGAGTGACTCGGGATGAGTCAAAGGTGAGTGTTGGGGGCCTGTTGGCCCTTGACCAAGTTTTGGGAGATCCTTGGTCAAGTTTGACCTATTCTGGGACTTCGAAAACCTGTCAAATATGGAGTGCAAGACGAAGAAGACATCATGGGATCTCTGCCCCTTTTTGGGTCCTTTTTGGAATTTTGGATTATGTAATGGGTATGGGAATGTCGGCCCATGGTTTTAGCCATGTTTAGGCCTATTTTGTAAAGTATAAATAAGTATCTAGCTGATGTATGAAAGAGACCTAGTAGAACAATAAGCTAAGTGCTAAGAAAGAATGAATGGATAAGTGCTAAGGATTGTAAGTGCTCTGTTCATACTGTGTGAGACTTGCAGAGCTACGTGCAAGTAATTGTAAGAAGGCTTGGTGCTTTAACCTAGCTCGAAGAAGGAGGGTCTGGAAAATTGCACGCAAATCTCCTTCCTTATGCGGAGTAGGATTTTGATGTGATGTTCCTGTAAGAATCTTGACAAAGATAATAAAGAAGAAGAGTTGGTAGACGTAGCTCCAGGGTGGGGGTGAACCACGTATATGTTGTGTTTCTCTGCTCTGTGCGATATCTTTATGTGTTTATGTATTTACTTGCTAAGTGATTTGATATAGATAGATATATCTCTTTATGCTTTGTGTTAATAATATATATGGATGTTAGATCTGACCTATGTGAATGTGCTTAGTGCTTGAATCTAATCTACCTCTCCATGATAAGTGCTTAGATACATCAGATCTCGATGAATGATGTGATGATTTGTTTTATCTACGGAGTATATAACGGTTAAATATTGATGAACTATCGGTGTTAAGTGATTTGTTAAGTATTACAGTCACATATCTTTGTCTCAACTAAGGTTGCAAACACCTTAGTCCTGCAACCACCCCTGCCTCTACCTCGGGTGAGACTTCATATTCTTCGCAGGTGTTGTCGAAAGGGTCGGTAGTTAGGGTTTTGTCGGTGCGTTGTTGTAGCGTTGAACCCTCGATCTACCCCTGTGCCAGTAGTTTCCATTAGTGCAAGTGTCGAGGAAATAAATGTTGAAATTTCCTTAAAAAATGTAGAGAATTGTAGAGAACACATTGTTCTTGTGCAGGGATATTTTTTGAAAATTTATAATGTTAATTTTTATTTATTTTTAATTATGAAATTCGTTATATTATTGAAATTACAAGGCATTGCATTAGTGCAGGGTATGAAGGTCTTAACATTATCAAACCTTTTGTTCATTTATTTTTAGATTGTAGATCTCAATCTCTACTAGTGAGACATATAGCTTGTTTTAAAATGGTTAAGGTGATAAAAGGTTATAGAAGGAATAAAAGAGTTATATATTCTAATATTCTAATATATGTCAAGATAAAAATATATTAAAAATAGTAAACAATATTGTTATTTTTAAAATTTATATATTTTAAATATGCATAGTTGACCCCGCCCTATCTGTAGTTTCTTCAATAAAGGAATTTTGTAGCCTATACAAAAATAACAAGAAAAATAGAGATATTCAAAGGTATTTAGAAAAAATGGAGGTTTTAATGTATTTTCAGCCCAAACCACTAGGTTTCTGATTCCAAACCCAAATCCAAGACAACCAAATCAACAAACACATATGCAAGAGTTGTTGATCTCTCTAAAAAAAATTGAAATGAAAAGAATGTGCATGCAATCTGAAAAGAGTGTGTGCATTCCCAAAAGAAAGCATGCATTATTAAAAGCATGCACATGTTCCCAAAAGAATGTGGGAATTCCTAAAATAACATGCAGTTCCTAATAATACACATATACTTTTAAGAATATGAACACACTTTTAGGAATTCATGCACAATTGTGTGACTAAATTCTATTTCCCAATGTATACCCTTTACCTCATGGTGGGGGTATTAATGACATTAGAGGATTTGAGCATTAAGATTGGGTACTAGGGTCCTTGACATGGTAAGGGAAGGAAATTTGGGCCTTAGGACATAGAGGTTTCTTCTAAGTATCAAGGTCCCTAGACCAACACCTTGAACTACCAAACTTGAAATCCCAAGGGAATCCTTGTCTTCCAAATAGGGATACATGCATCATTAGAATATTTTGATCACTATTTATGAGTATTTAGTCCCTTGACATGGTCAAATGAGGAAACGCAATGATTGCACCCTAAAGTAATATTTTTGGAATACATGGCTATGAAAAATACCTTGAACCACCACACAAGACCTCTAAAGGTTATCCCTTCATTTTACTAGGGATATAGATGAAATTAGGGAATTTTTTATATTAGGTACATGATTCTTTGGGATCTAGAAATATTTGAAGGAGGAAACATAGGCCTTATTTCATAGAGGAATATTCTAAGAATCAAGGTTCAAGAACACCATCCTTATCCACTACACATGACCTATTAATCCTATCCTTATGATCTATGTTGCGATATTGATTATATTGTGAATTTTTTAGAGCTAGGTACATGCCTCAGTGTCCCAAATATGGTTACAGGAAAAAAAACAAATTCTTAGGCCATAAATGAATATTATAGGAATGAAGACGTAAGAAAAAAAATGAACTCAAAATGGGATATTTGTCTTACAAGTGTATTTATGTGCACCATTGCAGTTTTCAAGCACAATTTATTGGTCAAGGGTTCCTAAAAATGGTGTGTTGGCGTCGGTTCACGCTTTCATGCATCCAGGGTTGATCAAGAGTTGACAAAAAAAACCCAAATCATTGACATATCAATATTCATCCAAGGCCAAAGAAGGTCTCATCCGGGATGTAATGAGGATCATAGAGACCATATGGTCATGTGAGGAGGATGAAGGATTAAATACACAAGTATCCATCCGAGATGGAATTCATCCAATCCATTAACAACACTTTTAAAATATCAATATGTAAAACAATACACGCATATTCAAGTAACACATGAATGACACATGATAGATCATAATTGTTTCAACTTTATTATTCCTTCTATTATATAGAACACAAGAATACATTAAGAAAATTAGATTCAACAACAACAAAGCCTCATGTACTCTTTAGATAATTCCCTATAATTACAACATACTATGCCTTGTGCATCCTTATAAACCTCATACATATGACAAACTCGAAATTATATTCAGAACCATTACAACTTTACAAAGGCTTATAATGATCTTCAACACTCGACACTCAATGAATCATCTACGTGAATGTATAACTCTCTCACCATATAAATATATTTTTGATGTTGTTTCTTCCTTTTATAGTTTTCTCTACTTGATAGCTCTTATCTCCTTTCTCTCTTCTCCACTTGCTCTACTAAAAAACTACCTCGCATGATTATGGAACCTTCCTACAATCCACATAGCCTTATGGAACCAACAAAATTTTAACTACCTCACCATATCATCTTTTGTCAGTAATATATTTCCTTGTGTGGTTCGAATTGATCATTAGAGAAGATTTCTCGAAAATTCCTTTCTCGATTCCAGTGTGTAGCTTCTTGTCTTCTCTCACTACTGAAAAAAATCAGACCGACACACATATTTTATATCTTTGATTTGGCATGCACTATCAAAACTCAGTTTGGTGTGCACTTATTTTCCTTACTTGTGAATTTATCTTAGGAACATGAAAAAATAAAATGGGCATGTGGTAGAATGATCCATACTCTACTGCTCATCTTGAGATGCAGTGAGATTTATTGAAGTTGATGTGGTAGAATGATCCATCAGATCAGCCATTATTACGAAAAATCTATTACTGAAAACAAATATTTGAGCTTAATGATGAATTATACTGCACCACACATGCACGAGTTTTAGTCTCCAGATGACGTCGTTCATGTTCATGTGCACCTCAATGATATTTCAATGATGGCTTAGTTGGACGCAACGAACCCTGGTGGTTTGTGACATTTTCTTATGTGGGTGAAACCGGTCAATTGTCTCTAGGGAGGTATAGGACCAGGCTTGAATGGTTATGGTAAGATCCATTGACTGACCAGTTCTTCTACAATGATTTCCAAGTCATTTGTTGGCTCAATGGGGTTGGGGAAGAGCCATGTGAGGAAAATATTGTTAGGATCCTAACCCGTACATAGGTAGAACATTATATTCGGATGTAATAAAGGTCAATATTAATAAGGCCTTTCAATAAAATACAATAAGGCGGATGTAAGAAGACCTAATAGAAGCTTCCTCTTCTAGAAGGATCTTCCTCTAGATGCTTCTTTTTAGTATAAATAAGATTCAAGGGTATGAGAACCCTAGCTTGGATATTATTGTAATAGAGCTCTTCTCAACTGGAGGTTTCCCCCTCGAAGAGGCCCGTGAACATTGCTTTCAGCTTCAAAGTGTTATTTATGTTGTTATTCTTATATCATTTCAGTGTTATTGTGGTGAATGTTCTGGTTATATTGTTGTTATTTTTCCATCACTAGCATTTTATTTCTATTATGCATACATTTTATATCTAGTATATTACAAGTGGTATCAGAGAACTTTCCTTGGCAGAAAGTGTGGGTTAATTTTTTTCAGGGTAGAGACGTATTCTGGCGTCTTTAAGCCACAGAGATCTGTCATTACGCGCATAAACCCGTGGTTGAGGGATTCATACACGAAGGAAATACAAGTGGTACTTAAGCGCACATATGTTGGCCACCCTTGTAACCCTTGTTGGTACCCCTTCGAGTGGTAGCGCATCAGACAACACCTATGTACAGATTGACCTAGATTACCTGAAGCCCTCTTTAGATAAACCGATTGATCGCCTGACTGCTATAGTGTCACCGAGAACAACACTCGGGAAGTTACTCTCTAGTACCTGGGTAGTCAGGTAGTATGCATAAGGGTACGATATATCCTCCTTAGTTAGTGCCCTGAGATATTGGGTCGATTACTACTGTTGGACCCCACACGTATATCAGAGAGCTATAGTACAGGGAAAACCCTTGTCTGTAGAACCCTTGAATACCTAGACCTTGGGGACAGAAACATAAAAAAATTAAAATAGGAAAGATCTATTGCCACGCAACTATCTTCAAGTTGCCAAGTAAATACACATTTCTTTCTGGTTAAGCATTTGGGCATTTCCTCTCTGAAGTATTCTTTAGACCGAACATAAAAAATTAAAAAAAATAAAATAAAATAAAACATCTGGAAAAAATTTCACCATTATTTCAGCCCTATTCCACTGGATTCATCTCTTCGCCCTTATCACATTCATCCATATCATTTTTTCAGCAAAATTGTTTTTACCTCGCTAG
>SNQJ01S0093393.1:44442-63041 GCA_010110895.2 Picea sitchensis
GTCATCCATATTGTGATACAACAATGAATGAATAGTAATATTCTTTAATGGAAAATGATACTTGGGATCTTGTACCTCTTCTGAATTGAAGAAAAAATTTCAGATGTAAATGGGTCTATATAACTAAGTACGCATCACATGGAAGTGCTGAAAGACACAAGGCTTAGATAATTGCCAAAGGATTTTCCCAAGTGGAAGTAATTGACTATAATGAAACCTTTTCCCCTGTATCCAAAATGAATTCCATATGCGTTGTTCTTTCCCTTGCTACCTCACATCAATTGGAGGTCCATTAGATGAATGGTAAATATTCCTTATTGCATGGGGATTTGAATAAATAAATCTACATGGAAAAACCTCCTAGCTATGTCCAAAATGACTCTAGCCTTGTTTGTCACCTTAAGAAATCTCTTTATAGTCTTATGAAAGCTCCCCGAGTGTGGTATGCCAAAATAGATAGATTTCTTGTTGACACTGAATTTTCTAGATTCCATTAGGATCCTAATGTATATACCAAGAATGTAGGAAGACACATCATAATCCTTTTCCTTTATGTTGATGACATTATCCTTACTAGTAGTGACTCACAACTTTTAAACCATGTGAAAGCCAACCTTAAGAAGAAATTTGAAATGACAGACTTAGGTTTTTTGCACTATTTCCTTGGCCTCAAGTTTTGCAAACCAATGAAGGGATTTTTCTTTCCCATTCTAACTATTATTGTGTCCTTATTTGTTGCTTTCACATGGAATATTGTAAACCAACCCCTTCTCCCTTCCAGTCTGGAGTCAATATTGTTTCCACCTGTACTTCTCCCAAAGTTGATGCCACTCTGTATCGTCAGTTAGTTGGTAGCCTTTTATACTTGACTCATACCCATCCTGATATTTCCTTTTTTCTTGGTCTTGTTTACAAGTATATGAAAACACCCCATGAAATCCATTGGAAATTAGCTAAAAGGATACTTTGATATGTCTGAGGTACAATTTGGTTTGGGATATATAACAGTTCAGGGGGACTCCTTTATTGGTTGGTTTCACTAATTAAGATTGGGTCGGTGAACCTGATGATCAGAAGTCTACTGTAGGTTATGTTTTCAACCTTGGTTCAGGACCTATCACTTGGGCCTATAAGAAACAATAGGCTATTGCACTTTCTTCAGCAGAAGAATAGTACCGAGAAGCAGTAAATTCAAGTCAAGAAGCCTTGTGGCTTCAATAGATCCTTTCAAAGTTTGGATTCCAAAAACAACTTCCAACTAGCCTTTCGTGCGACAACCAAAGTGCCATCAAGATTTATAATGAATCATTTAAGCATCATCACAACAAACACATCAACATACATATGCACTTCATCAGAAAGCTCATTCATGATCGAGTTATTGAACTTCTTGTTTTCCCTACAAAAGATCAATTTGTAGACATTTTCACAAAGTATCTTTGATCTATGTTAAGAGTTTAGGAAGTTGTCATTAAGGGGGGATAGGTGTTACCATAAATATCACCCTATGGAAATTTTGAGCTCTCCTTAGTTTTTTTTTCTTCAACTAAGACAACTATAACAAGTGGACACTAACATTCCTAGTTTTTGTCCATTTATGCACGAAATAAGAGAGAAGGAATAGAAGGAAATGAGGCACTTTTTATGTCAGTTGTCCTCACTTATCCTTTCCATTCTGGGATTGGATCCAGTCCATATCAAAACATATTATACCTACAAATAAATATAACCATCCTCCTCTTCTTCTACTTGTAACAAGTTAGATGAAAGCTATCTTAACTAGGTTGCAATCATTCATACATAAACTGAATCAAGACTGAAGTAAGGAAATAGGGCAAGTTTATTGATATGAGAAACATGAAAAACTTACAATCATGATGTGTTACAATCCTTCTTCCATTCTTCCCCTTTATAACCCCTTATGTGAACTTCTAGAATAATATTGAACTATCTATGAGATCGGAGGTTTGATATCTCCATAATTTGTCCCTTTTACTCATAAATGGCCTGGTTTATATAGGACTTGGGAGGTCTAACCACCATATGGAATTAATGGAATGGTTGAGGATTATATTTTTAAGGTTTATGTTATTTATCCTTAGGTTAGGATTGATTTCCAAAAATTGAGGATCTTGAGCTCATAAGTCATCCCGAACCGTAACTACTCCAAGGCATATCGAGATCTTCCCGCAAAAAAAGGAGGAAATGGTTAAAAACAATAGAATAGGAGGGACGCTCCCCATAGTGGAATAAAGGGTGTTCTATATTCTCCCTAATAACTAATAAGGGATGCATGATAATCCCTAATATATGGTAGGGGGCATCCCTATTCCAACTAGGTCAAAAATTGAGGGAAAAAGTCATGTTTTCGACCTTCAAAATGGGTTTTTCTTCTCTTTAATGGATAAGGATGATGAAAAAGTGTTTTTCCATGGTTTAGTAGTGATTAAATATAAATGTGACACTTAGGAAAAAAAAAATGTAATTATGACACTCAGTAATGCAACTGTGCATAAGTGTAACACTTTGTACGACACTAGGTAGTGTGCAAATTTTGCGTGTAATAGATTTCCCCCTAAAATGTGAGGTTAGAAGAAATTTTGATGGCCGAAACATTTTACACATGAGAGGGGTGTTGGAATAGGAGGGTTGGATGGAAGCTGCAAACAAACATCAAGAATATGTATATAAATCATCCCGACGTAGGCATACCCATGCTCGGCACAAGCTGACTCAAGGCATGGCCTCTGACCAATACACTACAGGTCCATGAAAGTATTGAATAAGGATATGGCCACAAAATGTACAATGTGGATCCATATATCCATGACTCAATAAATTCGTATCCATGAAACAATCCACTATGGAGCTACTATATGACAAAACAACATAGCCACATACCAATATAAAGTGGATCTATGTGATAGTATATACAGTAGTCTGAAATGGTCTCCAATGCAACTTGGGAACAACACATAACAAAATGAGTGTCTAACCCAGGGTCTTCATCTTGATCCTGAAATGGTATGGTTATAGCCATGTGAATAGATGTCTTGATGTTTAACATGGTAGAAACAATTTGATTACCGATCATTAATGTATATTGTTAACAATTGCGAGGGAAATCATCAATGATGTCATTGACTCCCAAGGTACCCTAATACAATCCAAAGAGTGTGAATTAATGATCTGAAATAAAACACTTGGTGGTATCTTCCTATCATAGGTCAATGATATAAACCCACCGTTGAAAATGAGGAAACCTTCCATTGAGGAATGTAGGCTCCAAGGTACTAATTGGTTTCTAGGTATGATTTCTGGATAATGTGCTGAATTATATAGGAACAAATTAATAAGAGGAGGGCCATGATGTATCCCCCATCATCGACATGAAACGATACAAGAAATGATGTGTAATGATCGAGAAAATTTGGACATACTGACATGGGCATGAATATTGTAGAGTGGTTGTAAATATGATACTTCCCTTGAACATTGCATGGCAGGAAAATTGACTTGGAATCATATGAATCGATATGGAAAGGATCCAAACATAATTTGATGATGACTCATAGACAAGTGGATTACCTAACTATACGACATAATGTAGATAGGTTCCATGTTCAAGGGTGACAAACAACTTCCATGATGTTTCAAAAACCCGGCCCACTTCCCAAATTCACCCCCCATCATGATTGGAGAGTACATATTTCTTGTTTAATGAGCTCGAGGAGGATAACAGATGCTCAGTATATTTCATCTTCGATGAGTCCCTCTTCCCATTTTTAATGAACCGAAAGAAGAAAGGGTTCAATCCCATATGGGTCCTTCAATTCAAAGTTTTACGAGTCCAGAGAAGTTACACTTGATGTCCTTATGAAATTTAGATATATTGAAAATATGTTAAAGAAGACTCTGGATGGACGTTTTTGTAAGTTTAGTCTCCTAATCCCAAAAAAGTATAAAATAATACTCAGGAAATATCTCCTAACCAAGATGGTCAAGATGTTCCTTTTTCGTAAGTAGTTTGATGAGACCGGAAAAGAGATAAAGTATTACTCAAAAGAAGTTCTTTCTAATTCAATTTAATGAGCATGAAAGACAACAAGATCACTCGACAATCTTTTCAATTTTAAGGAGTTTGAAAAGAGCTTAAATGAATCTCAAATAAGGTCATTTTTCATAATTTAGTCTTTCAAAGCCAAAAATAGGATAAACTAAACATTCAAAGATGCCCTTTCTAATGCTTTTAATGAGTGTGAATGGAAACAAGTACAGTTGTCAATCTTTTCATGTTTAGGAAGTATGAAAAGAGATTAAAGGAAACTCCAAAGAATTCATTTTTCGTATATCTTTTACGAGTCTGAAAAAGTGATAAAAGTATACTCGGTAACCTATTCTCATGTATTTGAGAGCACGATAAAGAATAAATATTAAGCTCGGTAAAATAATCCCATGTTTTTACGAGCACAAGAAAGAACAAAGACTAAGACCGGTTTTCTCTGCTTCATTTTTTAACAATCTTGCAATAGAGAATGAATTGTGCTCGAAGGTAGTTTCATTTTTACACAAGCTTGAAACATAGAAAAACTATATGCTTGGGGATGGTTTCATTTTTTTATGATCTTGAAACAAAAGTAAATTGTTCTCGAGTAACGACCCAAAACAAAGTGATAGTTGTTACTTTTCCCCCAACTTGAGAAGCTAGTGTCTTAACCCTAGCATGGTAACCATAGGTTGGAGAAATGACCCACAAGCTTTGTTTCATTCACTGTATCTTCTCCTATCACCAATTTCTATACCCAATAAACTATTGGTTAATAATAGAAAAATATTCACTAGAGAGGGAGGAAGAAAGAGGATAAAATAATCTAGGTTGATGAAATAAAGTTTCATGTACAAGTTCTAATGAAATACTTGACTCAACAGGCAAGGTAGTTGTTTCATTTTTTGATGAGATTGACACAGGAAAAGAACTATGCTCTTAAGGATATATTTCATTTTTTAACGATCTTGACACAAGAAAATAAATATTCTCATAAGGATCTGTTTCATTTTTTAGCGAGCTTAACACAAGAAAATAACTATGCTCATAACCTATGGGTTTGATTCCTAGAACTCTATTTCATTTTTTAAACAAGATTTCCACGAAGAAGAAAACTATGCTCACAACCTTAGCTTGATCATGGCTTCCAAGAGGACAATGTTATGGAATAGATACACATCAAGGGACATACATCAATCATGGTTTCCAAGATATCTTGGTTGGACAAAAGAATAACTCTATGGAAGGAATACATATCGAGGGTCACAATAGGGGTAGGGATATTAGGTTCTAAGAACCAAATTGAAGATATCACCATGTCAACTACCAGATCTAAGTAAAAATTAGTCGAGCATACAATGTGAGGATCGTTCTCATTCATATCTAAACTCATGAGACACATCGCCACATAATTAACTCATGTTGTGGACGATACCACTTGCACATAAGGATCATTTATGGAATGTGGGTGGTTGGCGGTCAAATCAGGACCAACAAACAAAAGTTGATTGTTAGTCACAATTTTTTTATTATGAGGGAAAAAACCAGTCAAAAGAGAGTGGACACGATATCTTTTATAGAATAGAAATAATCTCACCCAAGGAGTAAAGTAAAATCCAAAGGTTCTGGAACTACCATAACATCAATATAGACGGTTTTCCCTCCTAAAGTAACAACCAATTGAGAAAGGATCACTAAAGGTTTAGTGATTTGTTTGTTAAAAGATAAAACATTTTGGGTGACCAACACAAGTTGAGGACAACCAAAATATTTCCAAGAAGTTGAGGATAGAATACTAATGAAATCACTTTCGTCTACAATAGTCCAAGGAATGCTCCTACCACAAACCTGAACAATGATTTCGAAATGTATGTAGGAAGGAAGATGAGGAACATTTATCCCATGCCAATCAAGAATAATGGCCTCGATACTTGGAGGGGGTTCCATAGTAAAAGGAGAAATCCCCCCTTATACGATAGAATTGGTATTAACAAGAAAAACATGAGCGGTATTGACTTCACTCTCTAATGGGAGAGTGAGATCTATCAATGATGGGATTAGATCAATCACTTGGTGAATGTCACTCTCTAAGGGGAGAGTTGGATTGACCGATGATGAAATTGGTTCTACCAGTTGGATTTCACTCTTCAAGGGAAGAGTGGGATTGACCAACTAGGGAACCAAATCGACCACTTTAACTTCACTCTTCAAGGAAAGAGTGGGATCAACCACTTTAGCAACCAAACGTGGGTCGGGAGAGATATTACAGTAATAAGTTGGGATTGGTGGATAGGAAACCATCATGTCTTCCAAAAAACGTGAATCTTCATTCATACAAGAACAAAGGTGAGCACGGTGCATTCCCTTGCATAATAGGAAATAAATTTTAACTCTACCCCCTTACTTCTATTCTTACTAGCACTAGTCAACGGGTTGTCACTAGCATGACCTGTAGAGGATGATGAAACATATTTTTTGGAACTCGTGGACGACACATCTAATACCTTGGGAATACTAGGGAAATCCTTAAGAAGGTGGTCACCCTTACAGAGGATGCGAGGGAATTTTAGCTTGTGAGTTGTCTTGGTAGGCTTATGAACCTCATAAATATTTCCAACCTAATTGACAATAGTTGGTTGATTGCTTCCAACATGTCCTGTAGTGGTTGGAAGTTTTTCCCCTTGGTTATTTTTCTTATTCTTAATCTTCCTTTTCTTCTTCTTCTTATCTACCTGGTTACCAGCTTCAGAGCTTCACTAGGAGAAGGTGAAGAAAAGGAGTAAGACGCAATAGGTGAAGAAGGTGAAGGGTCAACATGAGGTGGATGTTCTTGGGGTGAGGGAATTTCATTTGAATAAAAATGAACATTCGAGATTACTGGAGTGGAAAAAAACCATACCAGTAACTCGATAGTGAATCCAAGAAAATTCAATTTGGCAATATAAGGAGGACCAATGTTTCCAAAAGAAGGAAAAAAAAAAGGTTTCCTAGGAAAAGGGGTTCCTTTGTTGGTAGTTTCAGAAAATAATTCCATATAACCATACTAAACCTAAGGTCTACTAGGGAAAACAAACAATACATGCTAAACAAAAACCTTCTCACAGTGAAACCACTAGTTGGTGATGAAATCCAACATCGCAGGATCAATATGAAAATAGGTTGAGATAGGGTGGGTGGAAAAATTACATTGGTGTGCTTCTTAATGGACTTACACCTTGGTGAAATTTCCCACACAACACAACTGTGGGTTACCCTCAAAGTAGCCCAAGTCAGTTTGACCAACATCTTTTCCAGGTACAACAAACACTTTCCCCTTCATCATCACCTTGTGTATGAGCCCTAAATATTATGGTCACTAAGGTTAGCAATTAAAACAACAATATCCTAGGGAAACAGTCGACATACTGATATACATGCAAGGGAAGGATCACTTAAGACCTGAAATCCCCTTGAGTGGTGCCTATGACCGAGGTGTGAACCTCCCAAGTGATCCCCAAGTGGTATTTGTAATACATGTAGACCACTCCACCAAAACCAATGAAGTAGGGTTAGTTACTCCACTAGCTTGAATGTGACATCGTGATTGACCCTTATGTGAGAGGGGCTACCTAGGACAATGATTTGGAAAATGGATTTCTCTCCCTAACTCATGATTTTATGTTTTCTTTTATGGCTTTGGAGGGTTATCTTCAATGCCTATTCCAAATCCCTACAACTAATATAATGTAGGTTTGCATATCCCTAGAAAGAAAAAATTCTAGATAGATTTTAATTAGCGGTTTAACTTTATGGTTGTTTGTTTACTTAGGGGTATGGAGGTGAAACTAATGAAATTGTGACCTGACTCTTAAAACCATGAAAAATGAAAAATGAAATGCAAAAAAATCAATTTCGATGAATGCTAACTATGGAAATGAGAAGAGGCTTTTTTCATTCCCAAATGCATAAACCCAATGCAATCTACCAAATGAAAACTAGAAATATGCACCATCCAAAACTTTGAATACAAAATGTGCAATGCAATCTCAAAAAAATTTCACCTACTATGTAGAATGCAATCAATTTCTCTCTGTTTGGTTCTAAAATGAAATATAATCAAATGCACTATCTTAATTGTTGAATTTTTAATGCAAGCTCAAGCACATGTAGTTTCTTTCCAATTTATCATGAACTTGGGCCATAAACAATGCATCAACACAAAATACTATAGCTACAGTGAACCAAGATAAAAAGAAGCATAACAATCCACAAGACACAAGAATTTATCCTTGGAAAACCCTTCTCAAACAAAGGAAAAACCCAACAATCCTTTTTTATAGAGTCAAGAGAAGATCACCCTCACACCATAAACCCTAGCGCACACAAGAGGGTGCTCTATGACCAAGAAAGATAGCACATAACAAGAAGTTTGCACTAAATTTCATATCTCCACAATCTGTTATCAGAGAATGAGATGAATTATCCACAATGGGGTTCATTCACTAATAAATACATGACCTAACTCATCAAATAAATGTGTCTCTTCATTGGTACAATAGGGTCGACTTGTAAAACTGAAAAAATACAATTATAATTAAATAATATATAAATTTCTTTTTACTGTGGGGTCAACTTGTACCCTTCACAATACAAATTATGGTTTTAAAATAGTCTTAATATTTGAAAATATAGTCGGGGTTCTCACACACATCCTCTAGTTCTTTTCCACTAGGGACAAGTACACATGCGCTCAACAACAAGGGATGTCACTCTCAACAAATCAACTCAACTAAATCTATAAGATTATGAACTGGAGAGCCATATCAAGTTGACTCAACTAAGTCCATATGAGTATAACAGGATACCATCTCAAGTCATCTCAACTCATTCCAAATGAGCACGACAAGATACCAACACAAGTCATCTCAACTCAGTCTAGAGGAGTATGACTCACCTAACACATAGGTGCTCTCACAGATCATCTCAACTTAGTCCAGAGGAGTACGGTCTGGAGAATGTCTCATGAAGATGAAATCATCAACACTCCCTCTCAACTAGGAAGGAATTCTCAAACATGCCAAGTCTCTCACAAAAGTACTCAAACTTCTTCATGGAAAGAGGTTAGGTGAAGACATCTGCAACTTGTTGGTGTGTTGAAATGTATTTCACATGTAATGATTTCCTCTGCACCATATCTATGATGTAATGGTATTTGATCTTGATGTGTTTCTATTTATCGTGAAACATAGGATTCTTTGAGAGCTTCACACAGCTTTGGTTATCGCAATGGATAATGGTGGAATCCATCTCATGTCCAAATAAGTCTGCAAGGAGCTTGTGAAGTCACACTGCTTTGCGGACTAGCACACATAATGCAATTTACTATGCTTTTGCGGTACTCAAAGCCACCAAAGTCTGTTTCCTGATGCACCAGGAAACCATGGAAGATCCCAAAGTAAAACAACAACTGAAGGTGCTATTTCATTCCACTACACTCCCTGCCCAATCTGCATCAACATATCCATAAAATATCATGTCTAAAGCAGAGGCATATATCATTCCATAACCAACTGTGCCTCATAAATATCTCAACACATGCTTCACTGATATCGAGTGTTGTTGTCTCAGCTGACTCATAAACTGGTTGAGTACACTCACTGCATAACATATATTAGGTCTGGTGTTAACCAGATATATCAATGATCCAATCATTTGTATGTAAAGATGTGGATCAATATCACTTAAATCAAAAGAAGTATCCCTCATATTCTTCAGATTCATCACCATCGGTGTAGGCATGGGCTTTCAGTCGATCATCTGGAATTTCTTCAATATCTCCACTATGTATTTCCCATGAATCAGGAGAATATCATCAATCTTATGCCACACTTCTAGTCCCAAGAAGTAGTGCATCATACCAAGGTCCTTCATATCCAATTCAGAAGCCAATGCATGCTTGCATTCAACAATAAGGATTTTTGAACTGGTGAGGAATAAGTCCTCAACATATAGGACCAAAATTAGGCACTCATCACCAAAAGTGTTGTAGCATAGGTTGGGATCAACAACACTCTTGTTGAAGCCCAAGATCGTCAAGTATCCATCAATCTTCTCATACTGTGCATGAGGTTCCTATTTTAGTCCATACAGGGATTTCTTTAACCTGCACACATGAAACTCCTTCTCATGTATCATGAATCCATGTGGTTGTTAGATGTAAATTTCTTCCTCAATTTATCCATTAAGAAAGGTTGTCTTCACATCCATCTGATGTAGTCTCCAACCCATGGATGTTTCAATGGAAATAATCATACAGATGGAAGTGTATCGGGAAACAGGAGAAAACATCTCCTCATAATCTATTCCCTCCACCTGATAGAATCCTCTAGCCACAAATATTTCTTTATACTTCTAGACACTTCCATTAGCTACATGTTTGATCTTATAGATCCACTTGGACGTCACTACAAACTTCCCTTTCGGTCTCAGAACAATATACCACACATAATTATTCATGATGGACTGATACTCTTCGATCAAGACATCTTGTCAAAACTGTTGACCTGCTACTTCTCCATGACAAGAAGGCTTAGTATAAATGATGTGGATCATATATGAGATGTAGATTGAAAATATTTTTGGTCTCTTTCTCTCTCAGAATGTACCATGAGGATATGTATGTCCCTTTTCCTCCTGTAGCATCTATTGAGCCCATGTATGCCTCTTTTGTGATGGAATATCCAACAATACTGAGAGGGGGGGGGGTGAATCAATATTGACTCTTTTTTTCTTATTAATTCCATCAATATTAAGAAAAAACATTAATCATTCAATTAAGCAATATATGATGAAAAATAAACCCTTATGAACATGATATTTTATCGTGTAACCCAACAGGGAAAACCACCAACTCTTTTCTCATTAATAAAATGTTCTTTTACAAAATTGTTTTCAAGCTACAACTTGATGGAGAGAATGTTCCGAAGTTTATTCAGCTACAACTGAAGGGATGCTTCTACATTCCATTTTCCAGTGACAACTGGAAGGAGGCTATGACCCCCTAGTTTATCAGCTACCACTGAAAGGATGTTTCGACGCCCTATTTACCAGCTACAACTAGAAGGAGGATACAACCACCTAGTTTATCAGCTACCACTGAAAGGATTCTTCGACACCCTATTTACCAGTTGCAACTGGAAGGAGGCTACGACCCCCTAGTTTATCATCTACCACTGATTTCGCAATGCAATTCAATCTACGTTGCTCTTCATATTGAATTTGATTCATGAAGCCATTAACACAAGTCCTATCATATTTGATTTTTTGACTTTGACTTGTTTTCCCTTCATCCACCCTTCCTCCCTTTATGCAGGTTATAACACTTATAACTCTCTTACTGTACTATGTTAAAGGTGTTCATAAACACACATAGATACTATCAATTCTTCAAGTCTTCTTAGAATAATTAATTATTGCACTTTCTACTTATCTGCTGCAACCTCTACTTGTATGTTCTTTTGGTTATCTGCAGTCAAACTTCATCTCTTGCTCTCTGGATTTTGTCATTTAATCTTCAATGTATCTGTTGAAATCCAATAAAGGTATTCTATATCACACACTAGATTTCATTACTATTTATTTGTATCCTTTTGTTCTTGATCTTCAATAAGACATTGACAGGTGCTTTAGAAATAACAGTTCTTCTTCTTGGAATCTGCTTCTATTTTTATCTTCTTCTCTGGACTACAGAGAAACTTTCTTCTCACCACTCTTTCTCGTTTATATATTCTTCCAACTGGTGTGATCTATGAAACATTGTATCCCTTTGTTTGGACCATCACACCCCTTCATTTAACAATAATCTCGTTTGTTTTTCTTTATCCAAATATTATCGAGAAGCCTTTTCAATTTAATGAAAATGTTTTTCATTAATCAATCACATGTATGGATCAATTTCATTTAACTTGATTCCAAATATATGAAAATACTGCAGAAATAGAGTTTTGTTGAGGCGCTTCCTTCAAACCATTTACATATGACCATATGCGCAAAACCATGGGATTATTTTCTAAGAGATGTTCCCAACACCTTATGGATTATGTGTTTGTAACCCATGACTGGGGGCTAGAACCTAGTTCTTCGGATTTCAACATTCGACAATTTTTCTTTAACAAACATCTAATCTTCCGAAGTTTTCAATTTCCCGAAATGGTTACCTCTCACATAGGTTGTTCCAATGGCTGGAATGATTCCCAGAACCAAATCAATGGTCTGGATCAAATCCTTACTCATTCTTTTACTTCTTAATCTAGCGGTTATGAATTAATCAACGGGTGAGTGAACGATTCTCATTCATTTTGGAACTTCGAGACTAAGGGAATTTGTTGATTGAAAAAACTCCCAAAGTACATAATCCAKGAATTATGTAGCTGTGGATGTCACTTATGACTTGGCACTAGCTGAGTGGTTGCCATGTGTCACTCAGATTCATGATTTACACGTACCTGAAATGTTGATTTCATCTCGACACTTGTCATTATCTAACTRTGCTACATGTCCTTGTTGRCGTGGTTCTACTGATGTAGATATCCTGGTGTGGCATATATCATTCTCCTGGATCTAACGGTTGTCATAACTCCCGAAATGTATCTCATATCGACGGTTGAGAGTGTCTTTGAAACTTTAGCCTTCGAGTGAACTCATATGTTCTGAATCCTTTTTCTCCAAAGTGGTCAGCGCCGAAGTTGACCACTATTATGATCCAATGACCATCATGTATTGTCCAGATCCGATGGTCCTCATTTACTTCAATACTTCGAGGCTTTGGCTTCGTCTTTACTTATACTATCCTTCCACTTTATAGATTGGATGGTCAATATGTCTCCAGAAATATTTCTCAGATTGGATGACTCATGTCCTCTTCGGAAAATTTGTGGATGACACTGTCCTTCCACTTTACTCGATCCAACAGTCGGTATTTTATCCAAAGTGTTCCTTGGATCAGATGATTCATTTCCACTTAGGGACTTCGGCCTTTGTATAATATTACTTATTCTCAACCCTTTTCTTCCGAAGTGATCAGAGTCGAGGTTGACCAATGTTGATCTAATGGTTCCCCTTTTCTTATTCCACATCAATGACTAATACTTAACTCTAGATCAAATCTCGATCTAACAGTTGAGAAAAATTTTCAAGCTCCTGCTTCATATCTGATGGTCCTTCTTTAAACCAAAAAATATTAACTCAATGAAATGAATATTGGGAATTCGAGTATTCAGGATCTCAGCCCTTTTTCCTTGCTTATCCAACGGTCACAACTTGATCTGATCATTGACCAATCCTCCAACGGTCCTTAATCCCATAGTCACCCATATGAATGACATTCAATGTATATATATATAATATATTTCCAATGAACAACCGAGATCCTTCGTCATCAGATCACAGTTATTGTTTCTTTGACAAAAAGGTAGGGGGCCTAAGAGGTCATCTCGAGCTCTAGGTTGGTGATATTCTCAAGGAGTACAAGAACCTAGAGCCCCTTCCATACATTTTCACTACGCGTCGAATAAGTATAGTGAGGGATATCTATATAAACCCACATAATCTTTTTCACACTACCAATGTGGGATAAATCCCGTTATATGAGACGATCAACACTGTCAATTTCTTGATTAGACGACTGCTGAGGCTTCTCACCTTTTCCTCTGCATCGATCGACTGCTCAGTATTTTCATTGATCATGTTTACCATCACAGTCTAGTTCAAAGGAATTTACTTCCTCATCAGGTGCTATCATATGATCTACCTTAGATTTTGGAAATAATACACCGTATGAGACCACAACACATCGTCCAAGTCATTCTTTATTTCTGAATTCCATGAAAGCACCGTGATTTCCCTTCTGAGCTTCATGTGCATCATCTCTTATAAGATTCTGATCTTGAGTCACTAACCCTCCTGAGATAATCTCTGCATACTATCATACTGTTTGACATTAATGACAACAAATCAATGATACTATGTCCAACATTATGGCCTACTGTAATGTCTCTGGGAACATCAACTGGAGCTACGAGATCAATTAGATCAATTGGATCAGTTACTACCTCCCTCTGAACTATTGAAGGGGGAGAAGGTATTTCCTCTTATTTTTTCTCGTTGTTAATCTCCATATGAGATTATCTAGATATTAGGAAGGCTATCGCTTCCTCAAAGGTGACATATCTTCCAACCTCGATTTGTCTCTGACCAGGGATGTATATCTGATATTCCTTCGAAGATTCATTTTACCCCACGAATGTGCCCTTTCTTCTTGAAGGGTCTAGCTTGGTCCTCTTTTCCTTGGGTACATGAATGTATACTAGACACCCAAATATATTGAAGTGTCCAACCTCAGGATTCACTTTGGTGAAATCTTCTTCGGGAGTCAGGTTCTTCAAAATATTTTGACTCCTATTATGAACATACATACTTTTCATGGATTCCTCTTCCCACTGAATCATAGGTAGATTATGATCATGTATCATCGATTTGGTTTCCTCAACAATGGATTTGTTATTCCTCTATGAAACCCCATTCTGTTGAGGGTTATAAGGAATGGTGTACTCCCTCTTGATCCATGCCTCAATACATAAATTTGGCCTCCCGTACTAGGACAATAACCAATATGGCCTCCCATAGGGACAACAACCAAAATGGCCTTCTGTAGTAGGATAATAACCAACCAAGAATTTTTTTTTGACTCCCGTACCAGGGATAATGGTCCAAGTCATGAGGGCTCCCATACTAGGGATAATACCCTTCATTGTAAAATGCAAGCTACTTACAGAGTAATGATGAAATAAAATAAGGAATGTAATACAAAACTTACGTTAGTCTAGTTTACTCTTGAGTGCATTCTACCCATAGACGATCAAACAGAGGTAAATATTCTCTTGCACTTATACTTTAATTGAATGGTTCCCAATGGCTTGGAAGAGCATTGAGAGTAATCATGAAAACTTATCTATCTGTTATGGCTTCTCCAATGGCACCTAACTATTCTCTGATCTCTGAAATCTTCATGAAGAAGGTAGCAGTGGTGTCATCATTCGTCATCTTGAGATTTTTGAAGCTAGTGTTTCAATGTAAGAGCTTTGGTAGTGTTGTTTCTCTCAAACATCTTCTTCAATGAATCATACATTAAATAAGATGTCTTCAAGGTATAAATGTGAGGTAGTAGATGATCTCTTACTGAGGTGATAATTATCTTCCTAGCTTTGACATCATCTATCTTCCATTCAACCTTCTCTTCATCGGTTGTTGTTGTTGGTAGAGCTCATTGTATCAATATCAATAGGTCACTATCTTCTATAGTGATGTGTAATATTGAATTCCATGAGCTTAAGTTTCTTGATCCATCAAGCCTATCTTCCATCAAAGTTATGTTCCTCATGGCTTGTTGATTCTTCATAAACCCTAAAAGCTAGGCTAGAAACCCTAGCTTTAGAAAACCCGACGGTTAGGGTAGGCTAGAAAACCTAGGTTTTGTTGGACTTATGACTACCAAAAATCAACCTTGGAGAGTCAAAATAACCCCAGTGAACTATAAAATTCCCCAATGACCTGCAAAAACCCTAGAAGTCAAAATCTGTAGAAACCCTAGAAACCCTAGGGTCAAAAATCTAAACTTCTTCAATTTTCAATCTGAGAGTTGCAGGTGACGCATTGGACTAGAACATACCTACCTGTGAAGAATTTAGGCCCTGTTGGTCCTAAAGTCTGAACCTGACTGCTGAAGGGAAAAGCTAGTCCACCTCAAGTTTTTAATGATTCTTTTTTTACAAGTAGGTTTTGTTGGTAAGCTTAAGGACAGGTTTTCAAAGATGGTGCACTGGCAGGACATGCCACACAGTATAAAAGTAGGTTCTCCTTCTCTAATGGTATGGGTATTAAATGAAAATTGAAGGTATGAAAAGACAAAATGGACAACAACAACAAGCAATGCAATGATTCACTTACCGTGTGAAAACTAAGACCAAAAATAATATCTCAAGACTTAGACAAACATCTAGATGAAAATCATTCAACAGGTTGCAAAATAGTGGATATGTAGCTAAAACATAGTTGTATAACAGGTTGCATAACCAACAAAACATAAACTAAAAAAATATATGAAAGAATAAGGAAATGTACATTACACACATCACAAAATTGACATTCAAGATAAGAATCAACACATAAATATTTGAGTAATAAAACACAAATGTCATCAACATATATTCACTAGGTATAAAAATTTACAATTAACTGAGCAGGTCCAATTCTTCTGCTTCTTCTACTTTCCTTCCATAACTCCTCCCCCTTCTCAAAATGTACAAAGACTGCATATTTAACAGAGTTGCAGGGGTTCTCATCCATATGGGATTGAGACCTAACTCTAGATGATTGTTTGTAGAACAAACTATTAATTTAAATAAAACATTGCATGGAGTACAACAGGTATAGTTCCCAGTGGACTTAATCAAGAGAGTGGTTCTTATCACACATAGAATACCACCTATTAATTTAATCTAAAATGATTCTAGAATTTATTAACTAAAAATTGCTACAGTCTCTGAGACTGAACTGATGCATGTGCTGGATGAACTGTAATTGGCAAAAAAACTAGGAGTGACAGAAAAGAGTTCTCTATTGAGCCCTCGCATGCCTGCGAGTTGTTTGATGCTTCTGGAGGGTAACTAGTTGTATGGGAAGATCTTCCCTTGATATTCCTCTTCACTGAATTTCTGGAGAAATTTGTAACTTAGACCGAGACATAACCCTTTGTCTGTGTCTGAGCTCTTGGTCGTTAAGTGAAATTCGTTTTGACTCATCAGTTTCCATCTGTGCTTTCAAAAAGATTTGCTGGAAAGGTTGTCGGCCCAGTGGGTGTGGAAGGATATGTGGAGTCAAGCATCTAATAGGGGATGATATGAGCGGATCTGGATTACATGGAGGTGATAAGTGATATGGAGAGTAATCGGGGGAACAGGTGGCAAAAGTTGAGTGGTAGTGGAAGTGTGAGTGGAGGTGAGTAGGGGTGATGTGGTGACCTGACATCATATAATCACGTGATTGCGGAAGTTGTCGAGGGTGTTTTGGGTCCACACTTTTCTGACCCCCGCATCCCCCACGAGATGACATGCACCTTAACAACAATACAATGGTTTTGATTGCAAGACCGCTCAAGGATGTTAACGTTCGAGCATTTTTTGTTCCCGCAATGAAGTGTGGTCGTCGATCTTGTTGCAATCTGTGGCCCTACTAATTTAGCACCCCTACTAGATTTCTATCTGTCTACCATATTAGAACTCCCTTATCTGATTTAGTGATGGTGACAATTTATATGAAAAGTTTGTATAACTCCCGGAATAGTACGGGTCTGGAGTGACGTGGCAGTCTCTTGGTACTTTGGCTAATATTCCTTTCTTACCTACCGCAAAGATCAATAGTCGAAAATTACTTCTGGAGTTCAGGATTCGAGCCTGTTCAATGAATAGTCTTTACAATCCTCTAGAGTGTCGTACTTCTGAAGTGAGAGATCTACCTCCACGTGGCCTCGTTGATGGACGGTCCAGAGTCACTTCGGGAATTTGGGCTTTGGGAGTTTTCTTCTCCTTGCTCACACAATCCTTCAAAGTGTCATATATCTAAAGTGGGAGATATTCCACTGCATGTCCTTGTTGATGGATGATCCAGATTCACTTTGGGACCTCGGTTGTTCGGGATTCGAGAGTTTTCAATGCAAATTTATTACAGTCCTCTGAAATGTTGTATATCCAAAGTGGGAGAATTGTTTCCGCGTGTCCCTTGCTTGAATATCAATGGCCACGAGTGATTGCAAAGACTCAACTCGCTCACTCTTTAATTTCCTTCCCGGTCCCCACAATGAGAAGATGTGTGTTCGTAGCGAGATCGATATGCATTGTTGATCTATTAATCTAGCAAGATCAACGATCTTGAGCAATTGCGGAGTCACAACTTGAATAAAATTTAATTTTCTTCTCGCTCCCCACAATGTCTCCCCACCGTCAATCTCTCTCCAATGAAATCTGACAGTCGTGACTTAATCTTTTCTTAATATGACGATTGAAAATTGAACCTGTTTGTTTTCTTGTATTTCAATCTTGACATGGCCTTCTCTGATTCGATGTCAACTCTGCGGGAGATTACTGATCTTTCAAAATATTTTTCAAACCTGTCCATCTCCTACGCACACACAAAGACTTGGTGGACTTGCATCTTTCCATTAGTGGAAAAATGATGACATGCATTTGAAACCCAAACCAGAACATGTGATCCTTTTTCAAGAAAGAAAACAAAATGGTGCAAAGTAGGCAATGAAAGATAGGGTCATAATGTTGAATGAATAAAAAATGGAGGATAAGCTAAGAAAACAACCATAAGATTCAGAATTTATGAATGGATAGGGTAAAGGGGGGAAAAGGGCATGGGTGCATACCTAGGTTACAACATTGGCTCCAATTGGGGATACCTCATCCCTGTAAGGTGTTGAGAACTATAGATCAGTGATTAAGGATCAAATAATTTT
>SNQJ01S0093393.1:65887-99797 GCA_010110895.2 Picea sitchensis
TAAATACTCACACAATCACACAAATTATATACAAGGAGGTTTACCTTGGTTGGGACAGTGGGCCCTTGCCGAACCAACAAGGTACCTCTAAAATGATAACAGACTAAAACGTTCTAATCATACCCAAAAATTGCATAACAGATCGCTTGTATTTCTTCAACTGGTAAATTGAATCAGCAGTTCATCAACTCGTACATAAAAACAATATGTATCATATGGTTCTTATGACTTGCTTCATTACATTCATCATTCATATCATATCTCCCATACAACATCCCTTATAAAGAAGGTGAGTCGATACTACCAAGATCTAAGGATAAGTATCAAACAGTGTTTAAAATATTACAATTGGCAATTCATATCGAATATCTTGGTATGGATTTCATTCTCATGACACGAAGTGCATGAGTGATGAAGTCGATCGTGATCTTGAAAACTGATTTAGAGGATTTGATCCAACTGATTTCTTGGGATCTACAACAACATACTCGTTCAACAAGCGATTTCTGGAAACATGTGTTTCGTACCGGAATACACACAGTCGTGAATCTAAGTACCATATTAGGCACAAATGGAGGTACCAGAATAGCACAATGTTTTTTTACTGGAATAGAACAGGGTGCAATGGTATCGGAATAGCACAGACTGGTACCAGAATAACACAGGTTGGTACCAGAATAACACACACTGGTACCAAAATAGCGCAAGACAGGTGTTGGTACCAAATCAATGTTGTGCGGGTCTTTTGGTACCAGATCAATGATGCTTAATATTCAAACGATTAGGATCCTATAAAATCAAACATTTAATTGTTTTAACTCAAGAAAACTAAAAAAACCATTCTTTAATCATAAGTTACCTCTCTATGCATATAGACAAGGTCATCAAGTATATTTATGGAGGAAACAATCAATTAGATACACATAGAATAGGTAAAATAGGCTCAGATAGAGGGAAATATAGGGAAATATAGGGTAATAAAGGTGTCAAAATTGAGACTCGACATTCCCCCATGCTTAAGTCATTTCATGTCCTCATGAAACAATGATCTTCAAAATTTCAAAATTCATGGTACTCCTCACTCGATCAAGCATTCCTCGACGTTCCACCCTTCTTCAGCTCCTAAGTTCCTTCTATACAATATAAATTCCTGGCCTATGATTCACACTTGTTACCCATGTCAAAGTAGTTATGAAGGAAAAGTGGAGTCATGAGTAATAGATTAGATCAATTAGTGATTTGACATTAAGTCTTAACCAATCTGTTTTCGATCAAAGTTAGGAGAAAGGGGTGGTTGTGAGTCTAATATGATTATAGGATAGTGGACAAGAGTTTTCATAATGACTTTGACTAATAGGCCCCCCTGGCTAGATTACCTTTAAAACAAAAGTGATATAAGCAAAGTTTAGATCTCATTTGAAGAGAGGAACACATAAAAGAATACAACCCAAGATGATTAACTTGTTTCTTATCCAAGTTTTTAGAGATGAATCTCTTCTTGCTTAGGTAAGGTGAATTACACATACTGAGGGTCCCACTTCTCATGAAAACCTATTTATTTTAAAGATATAAATCTAAAGTGGATACTTGAAGGTTCTTAAGAACATCATCCGAGAGATATAAAGTTCATCTCCTAGCCTTGATTTGATAATGATTGCTTCAGAATGAGACCCAAGGGTTTTTGTTCAGTTTTAGGTGTGCCACTTTATGTTTTTCAACTCCCTTTATATAGCATAGCCCCGCTGCCAGCAGACCTGTTCAGTACCCCGACGAGTTTACCTTAGTACCATACAAGCATGGCCCCACTGCCAGGAGGCTTGTTCAGTACCTCAGCAGGTTTACTTGTACTTCTTGATACTTCCTTTTTACTATGTTACTCAAAATATTTAGAATGATGTATACTTCTCACTGACGGTTTTAGAGTATAAGGAAGGAAGGTGGTACGAGAGTGTTTTAGACTTATTAGGCACATAATTAATTATTTGCAATTATTCCAAGGGTGACATAATCCATATTCAACTTAAATATCAGTTATTCAATTTATAATGGAACATCTCTGATAATGACTAAGAGGTCCCTCTAGTTAATCCTATTAGGTTTCTTATGAAAGTTCATTGAGGTTTTGCAAGGGCGGTCCACCACATGAGGTTTTCATCAATACCTCTCAAGAGAAACTTGTAAAGATAAACTTGGATAAGAACTTGTTGAATCAACTAGGTTAGTATTAGTCATAATGGTGTCACCACTTTTCAATGGATATTTCAATTAGCAATCACTTTTTCAAAATGATGAGGTAATAAAACAAGTGCACCCGTTATCATATAGAGTTAAAGGTGGAAATATCTTCTTAAAGGATAGCAAGGATGATTCATTTAGGGGTGAGTGTAGAAATGTAGGAGGAAGATGCACATGAGAGTAAAGAACAATTCAACACAAGACTTAAATGATCCTTGATAGAAAGAACATGAAGAGATTAGCCCATACCTCCAATTACCTAAAGTGAAAACCATGTTAAACACATGAAAAAGATCATATCACTTTGGCATTAGTACCAGATAAGTAATGGACCAGGTTTTTGCAGTACCAGAACAAGACGGTACTGGAACAGAATTATGTAGTACCAGAACAGAGCAAAGGGCAAAACAAAGTGACAGGATGAATGATTTCTATACGAGGATATGTATACGAGGGCTTGCAAAAGTTCATGGTAGGGATCGTGCAATAAATGAGAGTAACCATATGTTTACTTTATAATTAGTCTAATTTCTTTAATAAAACGAAAAATGTTGAATTTATATGTCCTAGTAATTAAATCGAGTAGAAAAACTTGAATATATGATTAGATATACCAACACCTTATTACCAGTACCGGATCACCTGAGTACCGGATCATCTAAGTGCAGAGTTATGGTCAGTACCATAATAGCGTAGGGTTCCTTATTTAGTACCGGATGAATGTGGAGATGTTGTTCAATATCGGATGTGGTCCAATATCGGATGAGCGCAACAAGATGGTTTAGTACCAGAATAGCACAGAAATGACCATTGGTACCTGATGAACACATAGGTGAACATTGTATTCTGGTACTTGAAGAGATTTTGACACAGTACATGGTGGTAGTTCTTTTGAAACTTTTGTAGGATGCACCTTGTATAAGTTGTTGGTGTTTTCTACAAACTGGAATTTTTAGGCTTCTCCTTGTGGATGGAATTCTCTGAGTATCAATATGTAGAATATGCTAGCAATCAATGTTGCTGCAGGAAGAAACATATGAATTTGTTTTGTTGAAATATCATGCTGGAAAAACACTGCTTTTGTTGCCACTTCCATTTTATTAGAAAATAAACCTAACTACTACTGTCTCAGCAACCACTCTCCCATGCTTGAGGTTTTTCATGGCCTCATGCAAACAATGTGAGGCTCTAAACAAAAGGGTTTCTCAGAAGGTTGCGAACATCTGCTAAAAACAAACCAATAGAACTAATAAAAACTAGATTTTTGTTCATGCTTAAAAACACAAAATTTAGGGAAAATGTCAAAAGTTGAACTATTAGCAATGAATACAATAGATTGGAATTAACATTCATTTTCAACTGTTATTAAAAATATCACTTAATTAATCATCCTTGTGAAATAGTGGTCTTAAAATAGATAGGTAAAGATAAAGCACGAATGCATCATTTTTAACAACTTAAGGAAAAAGAAGAATTTTGAAGAAATAGGTCATGAAGCACTCCCTTAAGTGTTATCCTCCGTTGAAAAGGATGTCTTCTCCTCTTTTGAAACCCTTCCAATATTATGTGTGCATTCGGAGGATGAAGAGATTCCCTTCTCATAATATTCCAAACAAAATTATCATAACTTTTAGAAAGAAATATACTATAGGAACAAAAGATCTTAAAACGATTGCTTTATTAACTTTTGAAGTTCCCATTTATGAAAAGTATGAAAGATATGTTGAATTGTACTTATGTGAAACATTTATTTATTTATCTATCCTACTCTAATTGAACAAAAGAAAAGGTCCTTCAAGTATAAGAATACTTCCAGTGAAGCCATGTGCGTAACAGGGTTAGAAATATATCCATACTCGGGTTTAAAAGATAAAATTTAATGCATACCAGAGTATGAAGGACCAACTACTTTGATGACGAGATCAATCAATAATTAAAAATAAAAGAGTGGTGTGATCTAATAACTAATTGAAACCATCTTTCAATAGGATCAAGATATTCTCATTTCTCTTCTTTGTTTAGGTAACACAACATGTCCTCCTTTTCCATGCTACGCAAATTATCTTCTTCAAGATGATAGGTCTTTGGGGTACATACATGATCTACTGAGAGGCATGCTAAGAAATCCTTGATATTAGGTTCCAATGGTTTCTCTCCATTTAATTCTATCCATGATTCTTGAGTCTCCTCAACAAATTGACAATAGGAATCTGAAGGGACTTCTAAATCTTCTTGTGGAGAGACAACTAAATTCTTGGTTGCTGTCAAGATATGCTCTTCCTGAGAGGTGGTTATCCCAGATGATACTAGAATGTGGGAAAGTTATTGGAGGAACATTCTTCAAGATCTTGATCATCCTTGAATTAATCTTATTAGTTGTTTGATGATCCCTGTCTCGCAACACAAATTAGTACTTGAGGGTTCTTACAGCACCCCAAAAATGATTTATCATCAAAGATCTGAATAAAACTATTTGAAAAAATAAAAAACACCAAACTTGAACTCCTTGCGTTACTGGGACCCTATTGTCACCAAGTTATCGATTCACACAAGTTAGCTCATCATAAATAAAACTAAATTTGCATAAAAGAATGAAAAACACACTTGCATTAAAAGAAGAGAGGACAACCTAACTTTGGAGAAACCCCACCGAAGTGGATGCATGGGCTCTTCCTGCACGTCTTACCATCTTCTCTCTACCCTTAGTTCATCCATAAAACCAATCCAAAACCATTAAATAAATTTGATTCAAATACTACCTATTACCGTTTACAACTCCCTGGCAACGATGCCAAAATGTTGGTGCAATTATTTGCATAATATATTACCAAACATAAATTATCAACTGAGATTCATAATTAGTAGAGTTGATGCACCATATGTGTTGATAACAGATAGGTTCCTATGTCTGATGAGTATACCTCAATCAAGAAAACCATGTAAAACCAATACTCTGTTTTCACACTTCAAAGATAACACTCTTCACACAATTAAGAAATTAGAAACAAAAACTCATAAACAAGCATATGATCTAAATTTCCTGCTTAGGTGATGGACCTATCCATTGATGGCTCATGAAAGGAAAATATGAACTTTGATTCTATCTCCTAAAGAAACTAAACTAAAAACAATTAACACTCTATTTTAGGATATCTAAATGCTTCACACAACTTCAAACTTAGAAGAGAAAACCAATAACAAAACTCCTCAAGCAAACAGTGAAAAAGGTTCTTTCTTAGGGAATAAGTCTGTTCATTCTAGGCTTATTTAAGAGCTTTTTTCCTGTAGCAATCAAAACAACGATTAACAATAAACTCCAATCACTCTTGAAACAAAAATCAACTCTAACTCTGTTATATTCAAGCAAACCTTCTTTAGTAGAAGGAATGGTCAACATAACTGAGAGACTTCATTATAGAACATGAAAATGAGAGATAAAGTCATATGTTTCCTGTACCTACTGAGAACACTACAATAAAAAAATCAAAATAACATTTTCTTAAAAATCCCACACATCAAACAATTAAATGTTAGCCTGCAGTATTAGAAAAAGAAACTTATCTATTTGATCTAATATTCGATTACTCGCACCAATTTAGAAACAAATGATTTTATGTTGAACTTTTAAAATGGATTTGAAATCATTAACATTACACCACTGTTAAATAATCACACAATCACAAAAATTATATACAAGTTGTTTTACCTTGGTTGGGACGGTGGGCCCTTGCTGAACCAACAAGGTACCTATAAAACGATAACAGACTAAAATGTTCTAATCATACCTAGAAATTGCATAACAGGTCATTTGTATTTCTTCAACTGGTAAATTGAATCAATAGTTCATCAACTCATACATTAAAACAATATGTATCATCTGGTTCTTACGACTTTCTTCATTACATTCATCATTCATATCCTATCACCTATACAACAACCCTTATAAAGAAGGTGAGCCGATACTACCAAGATCTAAGGACAAGTATCAAACAGTTTTTAAAATATTACAATTGGAAATTCATATTGAATCTCTTGGGATGGATTTCATCCTCATGACACGAAGTGCATGAGTGATGAAGTTGATCGTGATCTTGAAAACTAATTTAGAGGCTTCGATCCAACTGATTTCTTGGAATCTCCAACAACATACTCATTCAACAAGTGATTTCTGGAAACATGTGTTTGGTACCGAAATACACACAGTCACGAATCTGAGTACCGGATTAGGCACAAAGGGAGGTATAGGAATAGCACAGTGTTTTGGTACCGGAATAATGTAGGGTGTGTTGGTACCGGAATAACATAGGTTGGTACCGGAATAGCACAGACTGGTATCGGAATAGCGCAAGACAGGTGCTGGTACCGGATCAATGTTGTGCGGGTTTGTTGGTACCGAATCAATGTTGCTTAATAGTCAAACTATTAGGAGCCTATAAAATCAAACATTTAATCGTTTTAACTCAAGAAAACTAAACAAACCATGCTTTAATAATAAGTTACCTCTCTATGCATATAGACAAGGTCATCAAGTATATTTATGGAGGAAACAATCAATTAGATACACATAGCATAGGTAAAATAGGCTGAGATAGAGGGAAATATAGGTTAATAAAGGTGTCAAAACTGAGACTCAACAACCATTTTATCACAACATCTTTCTTCAACATGTTAGTGATAGGATTCAGAATTTCAGCGAAATTTGGCACAAAATGTCTGAGAAAGTTTATCTTACCAATAAAAGACTGGATAACCTTTTTATTTTTGGGGATCTCAGTCTCTTGAATGGAGCAAACCCTATTTGGATAAATTTTTATACCTCCTGCTGATATGATGTGGCCCAAGAGATTTCCTTCTTGCATGGGAAAGTGGGACTTCCTAGGATTCATAGATATTCCATATCTCCTTCATTTCTTGAAAACCTACTCCAAATGTTGCAAATGTTCTTCATCAGACTTGGAGGAAATGTTTATATAATCCAAGTATATAACCATAAATATTTCCTTTTCGCCCATGAAGGATATGTCCATGTCCCTTTGAAAAGTGGCCCATACGTTCATCATCCCAAAGGGCATCTTGTCATACATGAATGTTCCCCATGGGGTGGTGAATGTTGTTTTTTATTTATCCTCTTCATAAACTGCTATCTAATTATAACCAGAGTATCCATCTAACAAGGAAATTATGTGTGTACCTACCACCCTCTGTAAAATATGATCCATCTTGGGGAGGGGTAAATTTTCCTTCAGAGAACACTTGTTAATATTTCTGAAATCAACACACAAGCGTATATCCCCATTTTTCTTCCTTACAGGTACTAAGTTGGCCATCCAGTTTGAGTATCTCAATGGTACAATAATCTTGGCATCCAACATTCTTTTCAGTTCTTTCTCAATTATGGTCATTAACATGGGATTAAATTGCTAAATATTCTGTCTGAATGGCTTGGATCCAGCCTTTAGGGGGATCTTGTTCTGGATGATGTCGGTGTCAAATGTCTTCAAATATTCATAGGACCATGCAAAAATATCATAATTTTTTTTTATGAGACTGGCATACCTGCCCTTTTGTTCTCCAGCTATTGCTTTGGACAACTTGATGATCTTGGGATTCTCAGTGGTCCCAATATTGCAATCTGTTATCTCTTCTTCCTGATCCTTCATGGCATCTCCTTTGTAAACATCATTACTATCAAACAACCTTTCCAATGGAACTATTCCCCTTGGAATGTGATTGGTTTTCAACTCCATAATATCATGAATAGTTATTGTCTTCAGCAGATGAGATGTTTGTTGATCTTATAATTCCTCATTTTCACCTTCTTGACTTTTTTGATCAATTGAGATATTGGAGAATTCATCAATGGTGTGTAGAAATCTTTGCAGCTCTAGATCATCACTGAAGACTTTCCTGTGCTTTATGTTATATGGTATGGTTGTTCTATGCCTGATCTTCACCTGATATTTAATACTTGGGCCAATGGGAGGCCTAAAAGTGCTAGCATCTAAGGCCAATTAATATTCCTTCTGATTCTAATCTCTGGGAATGAAGGAAATGTTAAATGCTAGAAATAAATTATTGATCTGATCCCATACCTTGTTTTTGTATTGCTTGAGCCTCAACTGCTTATCTTGATAGATGTTCCTCACTTGATTGATGACCAACTCAGAAACACCAAAAATTACTAGACAGTCAATGGCCATGTCTTTGGCAACCCTTAATCCTAGTACCAGAGCTTCATATTCATCTATATTATTAGTATTTTCAAACTCCAGCTTATTAGAGAGTGTGATTACCTATTCTAAATAGGAAATGAGGAGTATACTTGCACCAGATCCTTCCTTTGATGAAGATCCATCGAAATACATATTCCATACTTTTTTGTGTTGACCTGTCAGTGACTGATCTCTGCATTGGTTAACTGATATTTCAGGTTCATCATCATTTAAATGAAAAACATATGAGACGATCTCATCCTCAACAACATAAATTGGGTGATCGCTTGGGTTATGATGGTCACTGACAATGTAGGACAACCTCACCTCTCTGTATAGCCTCCTATGTTCTCCTCCAAAGAAAGGGATGCTGGCATAAGTGAGGTCCATTTTCAATGATCCTCCAAGCTTTTTAGTCCAAGTTCTGGATAGAGCATGCCAAACTTTGGGGGAATGTCAGCCACCACAATGTCCATCACTACACTCTGCATGGGTAACTATGCCAAATAAACCACCATATCCTTTATCAGTCCCAGTCATTTTACTTTCTTAGAATCAAAGGAGTACATGTATTGCTAAGTTTTGGTGATCTCCATACCTAGTTCTTCCATAACAACTTTGGGAATAACATTGTGTGAGGCTCTTGAGTCCATAAGATAGTTATACAGGATCTTGTCATGAACATTTAAAGATATGTATAATGGTTGAGAAGCATCAGAGCCATCCTCAATGTGTGGACCCACTGTAATGGTTGGGTTTTCATCCTGCAAACTGATTACATCAGAAGATACACCAAGAGCAGTTGGCTGCAGAACTTTCATGATAGATTTTTTGAAAGGTTCATTCTTCATCAATTCTTTCAAAAGCATAGGGATCTTGATCTTGCTCAATTCATGTTCTAGGATGAAAGAGGCTAGTGTCCTATCAACTTCCTTTATTTCAGGGATTGCAGGTTTAGGTGGGGGAAGTGGATGAGATTTAAATGAAATACCTTTACTTAGATTTGTCTTGGGAGGGAATTCAGTCTGTTTATTTTGATCAGAGGCAATGTCTTTGGGATCCCTTCCTCTTGTCCTCAAATCATATTTATTTTGTATTTGGACTTGAATAACTCCCTCTTCCCCTATCCGATTATCAAACTGATTTGACAGTTGTGCTACCTCATATTCTTGTTGTGTTAAATGACTGGTATGGTAGTCTATTTCATTGAAAAGAACAACAATATCATCCACAACATCACTGTCTGGATCCATCTCTTCAATCTAATTGTTTTGGAAAGGAGGCACTACCCTTTTATCATCAACATTTCTCCTTTCTCTCTACATTATTTAAGGAGAATCATTAGGCCTTCTAAATTGGTTTGGATTTCTATTTATATCCCCTTAAAAATCCATGTTTGGTTGTTTAGATTCCCACTTCAACTTAGCTATTTCAGATGTCAGATCTAGTCTTTAATCTGTTTGGTTGTTTTTTCTTATCTTTATCAAATCTGGTCTTTAATCTATCTGAGGCCAAGATATAATTAGATTTGACCTCGATGGTTGCTTCCTGCATGGACAACAATGTGGTGGATCTTCTTTCTCTCAGCAGGAGGGAGAAATCTACATCAAAATCATTAGCATAAGTGATATTGGCAGAGGATTTAGTTGGTTTGATTTCATATGGGATTCTACCATACATATTATTGAATCTCTTGGTGAAATATGAAATAGATTCACCATTCTTTCTATTTAGGTCCCCAAACTCAATGATGTAGCAGAGATAATTTCTCCTATATCCCCATTTTTTTATGAAAGTTTCATCCAATGCCTTAATATATGCAATGGAGGCTGGAGGAAAACCCCTGAACCATTTTATGACTTCCCCATCTAGACTCTGTACAAACAACCTCATCCACGCAACTGCATAATCAATGTTAAAGTTGTCTGCAAAGATATAGAAGGATACCATATGTTCCTCAACAGTGACTTCACCTTCCCCATTATATCTTGGTAAATATTTCATGTAATCTATGGATGAGAGTGCATGTAAGCCTATAGGAAGCACTAGGGGTGCATATCTAGCAACAATTATGACATCCATCCTGTTAACAACCATGGCTTGAATAATAGGAATCTAAATATTTATGGGAGATATAGGGGTGGATGAATGACTGGATCATGAGGTAGAATCAGAAGTTGGATATGTCTGAGCTTCTTTGGAATTATGATTCTCATGGCTAGCAAATTCAAACTGCTTGTGATTGTGATTAGATGTAAGCTCTTTGTGTGCAGTTTTACCCTTGAGGGGGGAGGTATGTATCTGAGATAGGGTGTATTTTATTAGTTTCCTTTCTGGCTCAGAGGCTACTATGTTATTTGCAGGGTCAGGATGCATCATCTTGGCTTTGCTAATTTTAGATTTGGATCTGTTGAATCCTTTTCTGGGTGCCAGCATTTCTTTCTTAAATTTTACCTAGTGGAGTCGCCAGGTGAAAGATGGAAATCTGTCTATGTCTGATATTTGTTCATCATCAAAGTTCAGAGCTAATCAATGTCATTCTCCAAGGGAAATAAATTTTGTGACTCCGTTCCCCGACAACAACGCCAGAGGATGTTGGTCCTAAAGTCTGCATGTGACTGCTAAATGGAAAATCTAGGCCACCTCAAGTTTGTAATGATTGGTTTTTTACAAGTAGGTTTTGTTGGTAAGCTTAAGGACAGATTTTCAAAGATGGTGCACTGGTAGGACATGCCACACAATATACAAGTAGGTTCTCCTTTTCTAATAGTATGGGTATTAAATGACAATTGAGGGTATAAAAATACAAACACAGACAACAACAACAAGAAATGAAATGAATCACTTGTTGTGTGAAAACTAAGACCGAAAATAATATCTCAATACTTAGACAAACATCTAGATGAAAATCATTCAACATGTTGCAAAATAGTGGATATGTAGCTGAACAATAGTTGTATAACAGGTTGAATAAACAACAAAATATAAACTAAAACAACAGCTGAAATAATAAGGAAATGTACATTGCACACATCACAAAATATGCATTCAAGATAAGAATCAACACATAAATATTTGAGTAAGAAAACACAACTGTCATCAACATGTATTCACTAGGTAGAAAAATTTACAATTAACTGAGTAGGTCCAAGTCTTTTGTTGCTTCTACTTTCCTTCCAGAACTCCGCCCCCCCCCCATTCTCAAAACGTACAAAGATTGCATATTTAACAGAGTTGCAGGGGTTCTCGTCCGTATGGGATTGAGACCTAACTCTAGATGATTGTTTGTAGAACAAACTATTAATTTAACTAAAACATTGAATGGAGTACAACATTCATATTTCCCACTTGAATTAATCAACATAGTGGTTCTTATCACACACAGAAGACCACTTCTCAATTTAATCTAAAATGATTATGGAATTTATTAACTAAAAAATGCTATAGTCTCTAAGATTGAATTGATGCATGTGTTGGATGAACTATAATTGGCAGAAAATATAGGAATGACAGAACAAAGTTCTGTATCGAGCCCTAGCATGCCTGCGAGTTCTTTGATGCTTCTGGAGGGTAACTGGTTGTATGGGAAAATCTCCCCTTGATCTTCCTCTTCATTGAATTTCTGGAGTGATCTGTAACTAAGATCGAGACATAACCCTTTGTCTATGTTTGAGCTCTTGGTCATTAAGTGCACTTTGTTTCGACTCATCAGTTGCCATCTTTTCTTTCAAAAATATTTATTGGAAAGGTCGTCGACCCAATGGTCATGGAAGGATAAGTGGAGTCAAGCGTCCAATAAGGGATGATATGAGAGGATTTGGATTACGTGGAGGTGATAGGTGATATGGAGAGTAATCAGGGGAACAGGTGGTGAAAGTTCAGCGGTAGTGGGAGTGTGAGTGGAGGTGAGTGGGGATGACATGGTGACCTGACGTCATATAAGCACATGATTACAGAAGTTGTCGAGGGTGTTTTGGGTCCACACCACTCCGACCCCCACAATCCCCCATGAGCTGCCACGTACCTTTCCAACAATACCATGGTTTTAATTGCGGGACCTCTCAAGGATGTTAACGTTTGGGCATTTTTCATCCCCACAATGAAGTGTGGCTATCGTTCTTGTCACAATATGTGGCCCTACTACTTTAGCACCCCTACTAGAGTTCTATCCATCTTCCATATTAGAACTCTCTTATTTGATCTAGTGATGGTCCCAATTTAGATGCAAAGTTTGTATAAATCCCGAAGTAGTACAGGACCGGAGTAACGTGGCATTCTCTTGGTACTTCAGATGATATTCCTTTCTTACCTACCGAAAAGATCAACGGTTCTTGTTGATATGAGATCAATGGTCCGTAATTACTTCGGGAGTTTGGGATTCAGGCCTTTTCAATGCATAGTCTTTACAATCCTCCAGAGTATCGTATTTCCGAAGTGAGAGATGTGCCTCCACGTGGCCTCGTTGATGGACGGTCAAAATTCACTTTGGGATTTCGGGCTTCGAGAGTTTTCTTCTCCTTTCTCGCAAAATCCTCCGAAGTGTCATATATCCAAAGTGGGAGATATGTCGTCGCATATCCTCATTGATGGACAGTCCAGAGTCACTTCGGGACTTTGTGTGTTTGGGCTTCAAGAATTTTCAATGTAGAGTTCTTACAATCCTATGAAGTGTCATATATCCGAAATGGGAGATCTGCCACCATGTGTCCCTTGCTTGAATATCGATGGCCATGAGTGATTGTGGAGACTCAACTCACTCTCTCTTTAATTTCCTTTCGGATCCATGCAATGAGAAGATGCTCATTCGTAGCAGAGTCAATATGTATTGTTGATTTGTTGATCTGGAAAGATCAACGATCCTGAGTGATTGCGAGCTCGCAACTTGAAGAAAATTTAATTTTCTTCCTGATCCCCACAATGTCTCCCCACCGTCGATCTCTCTCCAATGAAATATGACAGTCGTGACTTAGTCTTTGATTAATCTGATGGATGAAAATTGAACCTGTTTGTTTTCTTGTATTTCAAGCCTGACATGGCCTACTCTAATTTGTTGTCAACTCTATGAGAGCTTACTGAGCTTTCAAAAGATTTGTCAAACCTGGCCATCTCATGCACACACACAAAGACTTGGTGGACCTGCATCTTTCCATTAGTGGAAAAATGATGACATGCATTTGAAACCCAAACCAGAACATGTGATCCTTTTTCAAGAAAGCAAACAAAATGGTGGAAAGTAGGGAATGACAGACATGGTCATGATGTTGAATGAATAAAAAATGGAGGATAAGATAAGAAACCAACCACAAGAGTCATAATTGATGGATGGATAGGGTAAAGTAGGAAAAAGGGCAGGTTTGTGGACCTAGGTTACAACAGGCCCAACGCTTTAAGGGAAATTGTTAAAACTAGTTTGACAAGGAAAAGGGTAAGGGTTATTTTTGTTGTTGCAACAAGAAGCTGACGACTATCTTGGAAGTTGTTGGATTAACTTGTGCAATGGATCTTTCAGGAACATTGCTCTGATGCCATGTTGAATTTTTAATGCAATCTCAAGCACATGTAGTTTCTTTTCAATTTAGCATTAACTTGAACCATAAACAATGAAGAAACACAAAATACTATAGCTGCAGTAAACCAAGATCACAAGAAGAATAACCTTGCATAAGACACAATAAGTTATTCTGGGAAAACCCTTCTCAAATAAGGGAAAAACCCAACAATAATTTTCTATAGAGTAAAGATAAGATCACCCTCACACCATAAAACCTAGCACACACAAGAGGGTTATCTATGACCAAGAAATCTAGCGCATAAGAAGAAGTTCACACTAAATTTCAAATCTCCACAATGTGTTATGAGAGAATGAGATGAATTATCCACAATGGGGATAGTTCACTAATAAAACATGACCTAAATAATCAAATACATGTGTCTCTTCATTGAAACAATAGGGATGACTTGTACAACTCAAAAAATACAATTATAATTACATAATATATAAATCTCTTTTTATAGTGGGGCTGACTTGTACCCTTCACAATACAAATAAGGGTTTTACAACATTCTTACTGTTTGACAACTTATAAAGGGGTATCACACACATCCTCTAGTGCTCTTCCACTAGGGATAATTCCAAATGTGTTCAACCACAAGGGACGTCACTCTCAACATATCAACTCAACTAAATCCATAGGAGTACGAACTGGAGAGGCATATCAACTTGACTCAAATGAGTCCATAGAAGTACGACAGGAGACCATATCAAGTCATATCAACTTAGTCCAAAGGAGCATGAAAAGAGACCAACACAAGTCATCTCAACTTAGTCTAGAGGAGTACGACTCACCTATCACATAGGCGTTCTCACAAATCATCTTAACTCAGTCCAGAGGACTCTGATCTAGAGAATGTTTCATGAAGCTGCAATCATCAGCATTAATGCATATTTTCGTTCAAAAGAAATGAAAGAGTTCAAGGATGTTATAGAGAAGAACACAAATCAGAACGAATTATCCCAACAAAGATGCATTCAAAATATCCAAAACTAAAATAATCAAACATAGAAATGACCTCTAAAACTCATTCAAGCAGACATTTCGAAAGAAAATAATCACTCGAAAAAGGGATTTAAAACCAACAGATCTAAGATCAATTGATGTTGTATCAGACCCTAAAAGATTTAGAATTGACTTTATGGATCAACAATGGCCAAAAAGAAAACTGAAATAATAGGGTTTCATGCACTATATTGTCTCCAAGTTAAGGAAATGAACTTTCAAAAATGTCAAGAAAAGAACTCGAAAGTTTTTAAAAAGAAAAATAAAAAATTCTAATGATTGGATAGTCACCAAAAAATAAGAACCACTAACAATCAAAATTGCATTCAAGGATCAGATGAAACTTGATTGTTTGACCTTTCACAACTTGATTCAGGACAATATATTATCAAAATACAAAAAAAGTGATATAAACAAACCTTTCAAAAAAATAGTCCTAAGAAATCCAACAAGCTATTGAGTTGAGAAAAAGGTACAAATATCCTCCTTATCACCATGGTTTATGATATAACCTTGATTGAGTTTTCCATTAATTAGTGATAATTAGGAAATAAAATGATAAAAAAGTCTTCTAGAAATATCATTGAGTGATATTAGGTAATTTCTGAATTTTGTTTGAATTGTTTGGTTTTATTGCAGGAATGAACAAATATTTTTAAACTCAAGTTAGATAAGGAAATTTTGAAGATGTGCAGACTGTTGGAGGTTGAAGAAATTAGGTGCAAAGCAGTTTTGAGGAAGATTTATTCTCTATTTTGTAATCTATTGGCACAGGGGCAGGCCCAGGGTTCAACGCTACAACAATGCACCAACAAAACCCTAACTATTGGCCCTTTCGGCAACACCTACAAAGCAAATGAAGTCTCACCGAGGTAGAGGTAGGGGTGGTTGCAGGACTCTAGTGTCTGCAACCTTAGTTGGGACACTGATATGTGATTACAACACCTTAATAGAGCACTTAGCAGTTATAGTTCACAGTATTCACTTCGTAGAGAAAACCCTAATTATAGAGCAGCGTAGTATTCAACCAGATCTAACATATAAAAGCACTTAGCATAAGGGAACATGTTAGATCTAGCATTCATTCACATCACTAAGCACTAAGATATCGTATCAAATGCATCTAAACATACATTACTGCATTAATCATATGAACAAAAAATAGCCACACTACACAAAGCAACCATAACACAACATATACATGGTTCACCCCCTGCCTGGGGCTACGTCCACCAACTCTTATTCTCTTCTATTATCTTCGGTTCAATCAGCTACATGCACATAGCCTCAAAATCATACTTCGCACAAGACATGAGATATTCATACACCTCGCTAGATCCTCCTTCCCCAAGCTAGGTCACAGGATAAAGCCTTTACACAGTCTATTATAATCACTTGCACTTAGCCTTGCAAGTCTCACACAACATGCACAAAGCATGTACAACTATTACTTGCACTTAGCACTTAGTATCACACACTTATGTCACCACCTACTTACATAGCCTAGATTTCTATTTATACATTACAAAATGGGCCTAAACATGGGTAAACCCATGGGCCGACATCCCCATACTCATTACATAATCCTAAAACCCAAAAATCCCTAAAAAGGGGTCAAGATCCCACGATCTCCACTTCGACTTACGCTCCACCTTCAATAGTCTGTCGAAGTCCCAAAAATAGGTCAAACATGACCAAGGATCCTTGAAACTTGGTCAAGGGCCAACAGGCCCCCAAGACTCACCTGTGAATCATCCTGATTCACTCTGATTTGGGTATCTCTTCTTCAAAATCCTCATGCTTGGTTCTAGCTACTTCAACTTGTTGTTGTGCCAAGGCTTCCTGTTCGGCGAACTCTTGGATAACTGCTTCGTTGATAGGCCCCTCTAAGAATTGTTCAGCTATAGTGATGACTTTCTCTAGTTCTTCTCCTTGACCTTCAATATCTGCGAACAGGTTGCAAGCCTCATCCTATATTGGTTGGATCCTATGAGTCACTTCCATGACTTTGCTCTGAATGGTGTGGACCTACTGCTGTGCAGTGTGTTTTTCTTGGGATCACTTCATCCTCACAACTGTTGATAGGGGCTTCAATTGCGCATGTCTTGTTTTTGCTTGATGCTTTGCCTCCTGGAGCTGTGACTCCAGTGCCTTCAATTCAAGATCTTCAGTGAGTCGTTCATAAGTCTGGGCACTGTGATCACTTATATGTTTACATTCCATGGCAAGGGTGTTGATTCTCTCAACTGCACTTTGATTAGTTGCTTCTCTTTGATCCTGCACATCCTATAGAGTATTGGGCACTATTTGTAGCTTCAGATTTATGATTCTCTGTTGAAGTTGTTGGATAGCTTCCGCAAGCTGCACTACTTGTTTCTCTACTGGTTCTTCCACTTTTTGTTCTAAGCCTATCACAGAGAGAAGTGCTCTACTGACTGCTTCTTTGACTCTGAGTTGCTCTGCGAGAAACTGTTTTTTCTCATGCTAGATCTATGCTTTCTCCTCTTCAATCTTTGTGTGGAGAGCATCCTTCTCCTGCTATGCAAATCGACGTTTCTCTATGACTACTTATTTCACTTTCTTTAGGGCCTCTATGGCCTGTTTTGTTTCTTCTTGTGCACGACGAAGGTGAGCTTCAATTGCATCATCTAGTCTGCGGAGTTGGGTAAGATCATCTCCCAACTCTGGTGCTTCTGATGATGGGGTCACAGTGGATATTTCACGACTGGAGTGAAGGGCCTATTGTACCCCTTTGAGTTCAACCTCGATTCTATCGTACATATCCTCTTTCTTGGCTTCATGTTTCTGCAATACATCCTGCGAGGCATCTGATACGGCTGCGATGATGAAGTCGAAGTCATCGACTGTGAGCACAGTTCACATTGTAGTTTTTCTAGCTCTTGACTTCTTCCGTGAGGTAGGTTTCGTGGGGGAAACCTTTATTTTATTTGAGGTATGAACCTCATCAACAGGATCCCTAGGTGGTGTTACTTCACCTTGCTTCTGTTGATCTTCTTTTCCATTGGTATCTTCTCTATATACTTTGGCATCACCTCCTTGTCCAGGTGATACTGAACCAGTTTCACCTGATGCACTGCTCAAGTTATGTACTTCATCGGTCTTCTTCCTTATGTTGGTTCCATTTGTGTCGTGTTCTTTTTTAGTGGCCTTCGAGCTGCCAATTAGTTCCAGATCAGACATTTTGGCAGGATCAGCAAGGATAAGGAGGTATGATGACCAGTCCTTAGTTATCTCTTCAAGGTCCTCCTCTGTGAGCTTATAGAATGACTGAATCTCTTATTTATGCTCATCTTCATGCGCAGTGATATAAATGAAGTGTCGATCTACGTGAAACTTCATGAGAGGTATGAATCAGTGCAGGGTGTTCGGGGTCATGCGAGGGACAGCCTCGATAACCCTCTTCAACTGGAGATAGTACGTGTGGAATAATGCATTTGATTTCCATTGTTTTTCCATATCACTAGAGTACCAGAGTGTGGTGAAATTCACAACAAGAAGCTTGAATGGCTCAATGTATGGGAAGGTTGCACCTTCCGACATCTCCCAAGAAGTAAATGCTATGAGGATTAGGAGCCATCTAAAATAGAACTCGTAGCCCTGATCCCGAGCTTCGTGGTAATCCAATTCTAGTTGGTTGACTAGGTACTTCGTCCAGTTCATTTGGAGTCCTTCTACACATTTCCCAGGGAGGTGAACAATGAATCTCGTAACCTGTGTAGGTTTGTTCTTTCTTATGAGCTTTCCTATGACTAGCTGGTAAGCCAAGTACACGACATCATTATGGATGGAATCTACCTTGTAGCCTCACATTCCCTTTTCTACATCACCATATGTGTCTTTGATCCTTTATGCTAATGCACGATCTGTAGCCTTCCCTGGGTAGAAGTCCTATGGGTCCGGTCCCTGCATGCTCAATCCAATGATCCTATGGATCAATGTTGGATCGACTGTGATGCATCTATATAGCCATAGGTAGCCTCCATGGTAACATGATAGATGGATCTTAACACACACGTTAACCTCCTAGTGCCTTCCAAAATGTAGAATCTTCATCACATTCAAGAGGGTGGACTGCACGAGGTTCATAGTCCATGGCTGAGGGATTATTTTTGAGTTCTTCCCCTTCATCCTGGTCAAATACTTGTAAGGAGTAATCATGTTGTAGTTATTGTGGTCCTCTATGTTGAAGTCACTAAATTTTAGTGTCGTGATCTTATCGTTCTATGTTTTAACTGCATGTATCCCCTTCGGGAGGTATGTAGTAACCATGGTGTAATCAAAGTCCTTTGGGACACTGTCACGACTCATCGCGCCAGCCAAAGGTGGGATGCAGTTAGGCAGGATAGTTGGGATTAACTTCACATTTTACAAGTTATCTTGGTGCTTGGTTCTCTTCTCTGCTACAGGTCAGGATGGTCTGGATCTGCGAGCAGTCGATGGGGAGGCTTGCACTCCTTTGATCGATGAAGCTTGAGCTCCGATGGAAATCACCTTCTCAACCATAAGGTTGATTATAACTTCTTCGAAGACTTTATTTTCGGTGCTGAGCTCGTCTGACATGCACGCTCAGATCGGATAACTCAGGTGGATGAATGAGTGCTCATAACAATAGAATAAGTGTCGATATCACTAAGCACAGTGCGGTAGCAATGAGTTGGCTAGGATACAATTCGCAAAAGTGTTTTCAGTGCAACAGTTGACGCAATAAGTAGACAAGGATGTAATAGATCTCTCCAATGGATGAGAGGCCTTCATCAATGCGGTTATGTCCACTGCGGCATGGTGCCAACGGTCTGATGGTGAGATTTATGGTGATAATTGTTGTTCTTATCCATTCGGGGCATCGGTATAACGGTCATAATGCCTTCAACGACTATATTTCTTCGCCATGTCGAAGTGCCATGTTGCGTTGTTCTGATATCTCAGAGAAGTTCCAGTTTTGCAAACCTTCCTTCTGTGAAGTCCATTCTGGAACATTATGCAACTTTTCTATCTTTGGTCTCTTCTTACTGAGCTTTCTAGCCTTCTTCCCTATAATATTATTATTGGTATTCCTCTTTCCATTATGATTCCTATCTCCTTTTGGCATAGTAACTTTGCATTTTTGAGATTCTTTCATAGGGTTAGAGAGTAGTACTTCTTCTCTGTCCGGGGTAGGTGCTCCACCCTTCTGTGAGTCTTCTTGTGTTCTTTCAACTTCAACATCCAAGTTTCTGGTTCTGAACAACCTTGAGCTATTCTCCTATTCTTCAATCAAGTGCGCTATCCTCCTAGTCATGAAATCTTTTAATTCTTGCTTCTTTTGTTCTAAGACTTCCTCTTCTTTTCTTCTGGCCTGATCCTTCTCAATCCAAGTTTTTCCTAGTAATATAGCAAATGGGACGTTTTTCTCAATAAATTTAACAACCTCAAATTCTTCCTTTGTCAAAGTCCCATGAGCACTCATAGATGTTTGGGTAAGTCTTCCACATAGGGTTATCAGTTTTCCTCTAAATAATCTTATTCCTCCTAATGAAGGAATCATAACAAGCTTTCCCAAAATTTCCCAAGTTTTTTATGTCATGGTATTCACTTGTATTTCCTCATCTAGAACACAGTCAATGTCGAAGTCTCCTATTCTTTTTTCTATGCACTCTTTTTCTTTGAAGATCTCTGACAAGTTGATATTTCGATGATCATTCAGGGTTTCTCTCATTTGCAGTAATACAGTCTCTGATTCTTTCTGGGGTTCTATCGTGGTTTTAGTATCTTGACCTTTCTTAGGGTTTTCTTGTCTGATATTCATTCTTTCAACCTTAGAAATCATTCTAGGGCAATCCAAAAATTCATGGTCCATAACTTTACAACAAAGACAACTAGGTCTTCTACCAGGGAATTCCTTAGAAATATGTCCTGGTCTTCTACTACTATAACAAAGGGTTACTCCTCTTTTTATTTTAAATGATCCCCATCCTTTCCTATACTATGCACTAGGTTCATAATAACTAACCTACAAAAAATTCTTGATAGGATCCTGCATCCATTTGTTAGTCCAAACATTCTTTATATGCATAGGAATAACATATCTTTAATTATTTCTATCAGATCTACTCATATCAAATCTTCTTTCTTCTAGTTGTGCCCTATTTTTTAAGCTAGGAATTTTTTTATCAAACATACCTAGATCCATACTTTTGAAACAAAAATTTCCACTTATCTTACCTTTTTCAATCAAAAATTTTCACTGTTATTACCTTTAACAAAGCACAAAGCCTTCAAATCTTACTTCTTTAACAAAAAATGATCACTTTTCCTTTATCGGAGCACAAATTTTTCAGGTCTTACCTCTTTTCTTCAGATCAAACTTCTCTTCTTAGCACAGATATTTACAGGTCAAATAGAATACTATGCACTAGGGCAACAAATCTATGCACAAAGATTTATTTCTTTTCTTTAGTTCCCAACAATCACAGTTTCAAGTCCCGGCAACGGAACCATTTGTTGGAATAGGAGAAGAACCAGGGTTCAACACTAAAACAATGCACCAACAAAACCCTAACTACCGACCCTTTCGGAAACACCTGCGAAGCAGATGAAGTCTCACCCGAGGTAGAGGAAGGGGTGGTTGCAGGAATCTAATGTCTACAACCTTATCTGGGACATCGATATGTGAGTAAAACACCTTAACAAAGCACTTAGGATTTATAGTTCACAGTATTCACTTCGCAAAGAAAACCTTAATTATAGATCATCATAGTATTCAACCATATCTAACATATAAAATCACTTAGCATAAGGGAACAAATAATATATAACATTCATTCACACCACTAAGCACTAAGATATTGTATCAAATGCATCTAAACATACATTATTGCATTAATCATATGAACAAAAAATAGACACACTGCACACAGAAACCATAACACAACATATACCTGGTTCACCCCCAGCCTAGGGCTACGTCCACCAACTCTTCTTCTCTTCTACTATCTTCAGTTCAATCAACTACATGCACATAGCCTCAAAATCCTACTCTGCATAGGATGGGAGATCTGTGCACACTTCGCTAGATCCTCCTTCCCTGAGCTAGGTCACAACACAAATCCTTTACACAGTCTCTTATAGTCACTTGCACTTATCCTTGGAAGTCTCACACAACATACACAAATCATGTACAACTATTACTTGCACTTAACACTTAGCATCACACGCTTATGTCACCACTTACTTACATCACCTAGATTTCTATTTATACATTACAAAATGGGCCTAAACATGGGTAAACCCATGTGCTGACATCCCCATACCGTTTACATAATCCCAAAACCCAAAAATCCCTAAAAAGGGGCTGAGATCCTGCAATCTCCACTTCAATTTGCTCTCCACCTTCGACAGCTTGTCGAAGTCCCAAAAATAGGTCAAACATGACCAAGGATCCTCGAAACTTGGTCAAGGGCCAACATAATCTTTATAAATAGTAAAATCAATCCCTAGGATCTCTCAATCCTCAGGATATCTTAATTTACCCATATCATTGTAATATATAGATGCTAATGAACCATAGAGAAACATCTAAGAAATTTATCCAAGCATTTAGATCTCTGAATTTCTCTGTACAAGTAGTCTATTGTAAATTTTGTACCAAGTATGGAATTAATAGAAGCTTTGAGCATTTTTACCGTCTTTGCATACTGATTTTCTAGCAATAGTGCTTCTGAAGACCGTGGGCCCAGTCGGAAGGAGTTAGTGTCTCAATCTGTAATTGTATCAATTTAATTGCAGTTCTGTGATTTAAATCTCTTTGCAATAGTTAAGATAAATGCATGAGTGTGTTGATGTTTTTATAAATTGGTTATGTTGTTTGATTACAGAGTATAGATGCTTCATTTGAATGTTATCGATTGTTGTTCCATTTCCCATTGTTATAGTTTTTTGATCGCTAGTTCCTCTCATTTTCACATATGTTGTCCCTTTATTAAATTTACAGGTGTTGTTCTTTTTGCTTAATTTTGCATTTGTTGTTCCTTCTCAATTTACAGTACTTAGTTGGTTCTTTCCAGCAGGTTAAATAATCATCGGTAGATCAGTTTATTAAGAATTCTCATAGATTCAATCATTGTTTATTAGTTAGATAAATTCAACAATTTAGTTAATTCCTTTAATTCACAACATGTTATAGATTATATTATAATTATGTTGAGTAGAGATCTTAGTTTCAGAGTTTTAATGAATGTGTGAGGAACTTGATTGTTGATAAGCTCAGATTTTCTTTGACTACACGATTTTAACCTCTACAACTATCTTCATAGACTTTGATGATATTCTTGAAACAAAAGACGAATCCATGGTTGATAAATTAATTTTAAACTAAGGTTGTTTTAGGACATATTTAGAGCCCAACATTTTGGTGTTTTTTCCGGGGAGAATGTCAAAGATAACATAGATTGTGTCTTTGGAGGATAAGGTATTGAAAACGGAAGGTAAGAACCTACGTAGGAAATAAGTAAAATGATTGTGTCAGTGCCTACCTTCAATTGATGCATAGAGTTCATATAGGTACTTAGAACTTTGTGTGAGTGTGTATGACTAAGAAGAAAGAACCTGAAAAACTAAAACCCCCACCAAACACTACAAAATCCTAGGGCCCAGTGCCCCCTAGAAGAAGCACTTTCATAGACGACATCATCTGAAAAGATGAATCTCAAGCCACGGTCGGACCCTAGAAAGGTTCTACTCAAATCCCTCAAGCATCAAATTCATCAACTGCAGCCCATGTTGAGGTTCATAGCAGAACTGAAGGGACTGAACAAAGTTTTCAAAATATAGATATTCCACCTCTCAGCCCTTTAGATGAGGAAAATTATTGTAATCTGGAATAAGGATAAGGGGAGACCAATGGGGTTGCTAAATCAAACCCATCACCACCACCTGATCCTGTATCTCCTGTGGTTATGATAGGAGAAGGTACACCTGAAATCCCAAATATAGGTAGCGCGATTAAATCCCCTAAAGGACCAAATAATCAACCACCTCGAATAGAACACCTAGGCTAGGAAATCCATGAATACTATTGGCATATTTTTGACCAAATGGCACAACCAAATCAACCACAACCCCATACTTTCATGTTGGAATATCCTATAGTCAATCTAATTGCTAATGCCCCCATGAAAGCCATCCGGTTACAAAATCTGCCAACCTTTCATGGATTAATCTCAGAGCACCCTAATGTGTTCTTATTTGAATTTGATGTCCTATGTAGAGGTTATGACTACACCTCTAAACCTCAGAAACTGAAGTTGTTCATGTCTACTTTGAAAGGAGAAGTTTTGCGCTGGTTTATGGGATTAGGAGGAGGAACCATAAATTCATGGGATGAAATGAAACAAGCCTTCCTGACGAAATATCAAGATTACTATAGGACCAAGGATATAAAAGATGAAATCTTTCAAATGACTGCAAAATAAAATGAGTCACTAGAAGAATATGTTGAAAGTTTTCAATATAATTTGCAAAGATCACCTTACAATATACTTCCAGGTGAGGTACTTAAACCCACTTTGATAAAAGGTATGAAATATGAATGGGTAGAAACATTGAATTTAATGGGGAAAGGTGATATTTATCAAGAAACTTATGATAACATTGTCCAATTGTGCATCAGGTGTTCAGGTGGAAGTACACAGACCAGATCAAGAATGCAGGCTCCCCTCACTAGAAATAACAACATTAATAAAGGGGGTGTTACCCGAGCAAAAGTTGGTAATCTTTTAGAAAATTTCAAAACTGACATTTTGAGCACTCTGACTACACAATTGGATGTTCTGCAGGATAAATAGAAACACGAAGAAGAAGAACATTCCTTGGCCATATTTTTCAACCGATGTAGAAATAAACATGGTCCGAGGGAATGTCCTTTGGACGTAGTTCGGGTTTGCACCATTTGTGCCAAAGACCATGCAACAAAGCAATGTCCATCGCTCCCAGGACTAAAAGTTGTCTTAAAATAAGCAAAAGAGGAAACCAAACCAGTATATATGATCGCTCAGCATCTCCAATGGCAGGATCATCCCCTAGGTACGCTACAATATCCTTCATCTTTCTTTTCTAGGCAGTACAATTAGCAGAAAAATTCTGGAAACACATGGTAGGGCCAACCATTTGCTAACCCTACCTGCCAGTCCCAGGAATATCCTACTGCACCCTGACCAAATCAATCAGCTGCAAATCCCACCTAGCCAAATCAATCAACTGTAAATCCCACTTGGCCAAATCAATTAGCTTCAAATCCTACCTGGCCTAACTCGCAATACCTTACCCTATCCTGGAAAAATTCAAGTAATAACCCCTATCCTACTCAGTGGACTAACACAGTTGCCGAAGGCCCCAATTGGAATCAAAACTGGCAGCGCCCCATGGGGATGCCCAATCAACCCACGGGGATGGATCCTCAAGCTCATCCCACTTTAAAATATCCACTCCAATTACCCCAGAACCCTCAAACTCAAATGCTCCCTCAATTACCAACTCAACCCAACCCAAATCCTAATAATAGACCAACCCAACTTGTGAAAATTATTGAGAATTTGGATGGGGAAATCAACTCTGTAGGGTGCAACAAACTTTGTTTGAAGTCAGGGTGCATAATTTCTCCCGAAGAAAGTAACATTCACCAAGAGCATGAGAGTGAAAGTAATATACAACCAACAATAACACCCTCGACTGTGGTCATAACGAAAGAAGTAGAGCAGGGGGGAACACAATCGAGCAACAAAATCCTGATGAGGATGTGATTCCTCCTCCCCCGTTTCCCGAAAGACTAATGATAGAAAAACTAGTTGTATATCATAACTTCGATATTGTAGGGGAACTAAAGAATATCTATGTTAAGATTCCACTCCTGCAGACTCTGCAAGACATCCCAATTTATTCAAAGATAATTAAGGAATTATGTGGGAAGAGGCCTGTCATGAAAACTAAAAATCCATCAACTGTTCGCATGGTAGGATCCTTGTATGATCTTATTCTAGGCAAGTAGGAGTCGATCAAGTATGTAGACCCAGGGAATCCCATAGTAACAGTGCAAATTCATGGTTGTTTTTTTCCAAATACACTAGTGGATTTGGGGGAAACCATTAATATCCTAACCATCGAGACCTGTAACACCCTGGGTTTCACCTCCTTCGAACCAACTTCAATTATGTTACAATTGAATGATATAACAATGGTTAAACCAATCGACACATTACAAGATATAGAAATTTCATTCGATTCTTGGGAATACTCGACTGATTTCCTCGTTATCAACCCAAGAAGTGGACTCGATGGACACTCATTGATGTTGGGATGACCATGGCTCACAACAGTAGATGCATACATAGGATGTCACATAGGCAACATGACTATTTCTAGAGAAAGTGCTACAAATAACCTCATCATGTATCCTCTAGCTAAACCAATTCCTCCTATCATACATCAGTAGTTTCCACCACCTAGATATCCAGAAAAGAATCTACGATCTCCTCTCACATTGGAAGAGCCTCTCAGACTCAAGAACCAACTAGAACATGATGTGATAAACAACTTCATTAATAGCCCAGCCATTATAAGCAACCCAACATGTCAAATGTTAAAAGTTGTTTTAGATAATGAAGCACAGGCAGATTCTTTGGAAGAATTGATGGAGAAACAGATCCCCACTACTGCTATCCATAACATCATATCAGTTTAAATTGCACCGGGAAGGTTTTTGAATATTAATTCTAATTTGAATGAGAAACAACAACAAAAATTGATTCAGATCCTTTCTAAATATCAGCAGGATTTTTCTTGGGAGTATTCCAACATGAAGGGCATCGATCCCCAACTCTGTACACATCATATATATATTGAGAAAGATTCCTGACCCATCCAACAGCCCCAACGAAGATTGAACCCTCATCTCAGGGATGTTGTTAAAGAAGAGTTACAGAAACTATTGGATGTAGATTTTATATATCCTATTTCAGATAGTCGATGGGTTTCCCCACTAGAAATCATCCCCAAGAAGAATGGGAAATGGTGAATCTGAGAAATGAATAAATCTACCCAGAAGGACCACTTTCCCCTACCTTTTATTGATCAAGTCCTTGACACTTTAGCAGGGAAACGATTTTTTTCCTTCCTAGATGGTTTTAGTGGTTATAATCAGATCCAGATTGCTCTGGAAGACCAAGATAAAACTACATTTACATGTCCCTGGGGCACCTTTGCATATAGAGTATTTCCCTTTGGATTATGTAATTCTCCAACCACATTCTAGAGAACTATTATGAGCATATTTTCTGATCTAATTAATGAAGGACTTGAATTTCATATGGATAATTTCACCCCTTATCGCACTGATTTTGATCAATCTCTAAGAAATATGGAGAAGGTACCAGAACGATGCATTTCTACCAGGATATGTTTGAGTCATGAGAAATTTTATATGATGATGACTGAAGGTGTGGTACTAGACAACTATGTTTCTGTAGATGGAATCAAGGTAGACCCAACAAAAATAGAGGTAATCCTTAATCTTCCTACACCTCGTACACAAACTGAGGTACATAGTTTTCTTGGCGCTGTAGGATACTACCGTAGATTCATAGAAAACTTTTCAAGAACAACTGCACCTTTACATTCTTTAACTTGTAATGCATAATTTCAATGGTCTGACAAGTGTGATGTTGCATTTTCAAATCTCAAAAGGATGGTCTCAACAGCACCGGTGTTGAGAGGACCAAACTGGAAATTGCCATTTCACATTTCTACAGATGCATTGGATATCGCCATAGGCATTGTCCTTAAACAGGAAGAAGATAACAAACCTTATGCTATCTATTTTATTTCCAAAAATATTACTCCCGCTGAATTAAATTATACACTAACAAAAAATTAATTTTTAGTCGTTATACATGCTATTAATAAATTCCTCCACTATATAACAGGTTATCCAGTTATACTGTATACTGATCATTCTGATATTAAATATTTAGCAAATAAACCAATTACTAATGGATGGGTTACTCAGTGGTTATTACTATTCAAGGAATTCAACATCACCATCAAGGATTGGCCCGGAAGAGAAAATATCTTTGCAGATTTCTTGTCTCGCATACCCAAAATAGATGACTCTTTGACAGTTGAGGACCAATTTCCAGACGAACACTTGTTCATTGTCACCATTAAGACACCTTGGTATGATTATGTGGTGAATTATCTGGCAGATGGGAAACAACCATCACACCTCTCATCAAGAGAAAGGAAACTGACCATCCAACGCAGTGCACGGTTCACCTAGATTAGTGGATATATTTTCCACACAGGGGCTGACCTCCAAATCCGAAGATGCATAAGAGATGATGAAATTTATGATGTCTTGAAGGCAGGTCATGATGAGCCATGTGGCGTAAATTTTGCATAATGCGTAAATGGGCATAATATTTTACAGATAGGCTACTATTGGCCCTCAATATTTAAAGAAGTGAAAAAGTATGTCCAGGCCTGCGATAGTTGTTAAAGGATGGGTCGACCCAGCCAAGCTGATGAAATTCCCCTGCAAGCACAAATAGTTGTAGAACCTTTCGGAAGATGGGAATTGGATTTTTTTGTCCCCTTCAACCCAAAATCAAATCAGAAGGCTTATATTCTAGTTGCAACAGACTATATGACCAAATGGGTAGAGGCAGTAGCCTTGTCAAACACAACAGAGGAAGCGGGAATTAAGTTTCTCTTCAAATTTTTTGTATTCTATGGATTATGTAGGGAAGTAATCACTGATGGAGGGTCACAATTTACATCCCATAGAATCATGGCCACCATGTGAAATTATCATATTAAACACAAAGTTACTTCTCCCTACCACCCACATGAAAATGGACAAGTAGAAAGTACCAATAAAGTGTTGGAGGAAATTTTGACAAAAATAGTCTCAACCAACCGTTGGAATTGGGCATCCGATCTTCCAAATGCCTTATGGGCCTATCAAACGACATGGAGTAACACTACTGGCTACTCTCTGTATCATCTAGTCTATGGAAAAGAACCCATATTTCCAATAGAATTTGAGATCAAGACTCTAAGGATGGCCCAGGAAATTGGAATGAATCTTACAGAGGCACATAAAAAATGCCTACAACAGCTCAATGAGTTAGACGAACCATGCATGTTCACCCTACAATGCACAACTATTATTCAACAACATAGGGCTAGCTATCACGATAAACATATCAAGAAGAAATCCTTCCAAAAAGGTGATTAGGCGCTTCTCTATGATTCCAGATTTCAGGATTTTCCTGAAAAATTACATACAAGGTGGTTGGGACCGTATGAAATCCATGAAGTCCATGATAATGACACTGTCACTTTAGTTACCATCGATGGGTCTGGCTCTGCTTTTGTAGTAAATGGACATCGACTATGAATCTACCATCAACTACTTTCAAAAGAATCCTTTTGCCAAGAAGTAAGCAAGGACCCTAATGTTCAGATTTTAGCTGGCTGGGAAGGTAACCCAACAGCTTCAACTTCATAAAATGATGATTTTTATCATTACTGTACCTATTTTATATAGCTTCCTTTACAGATTTGATTGAGTTTTTACTTTTTACTTTTTAGGGAAGTCACTTGAGAGAATAAGAACTAGAAAGAATGATTGTAGTGAATATAATTAGCACTCTTTTTTGTTCCTTGCTCCTATCTCACCTTGAAAAACCCAGTAAATATAAACCCCATTTTCACAAAAGATGAATATGTCATGTTCCACAACAAAAATTGGGTGACCATAATGAATGCATGATACTAACAAACCATCCAATACTTCGATTATTGAATAAACCTACCCATAGAAATTGAATGAATTTAGTTGATGACTAATCAATCCTAGATTCACTAAAACAAAAATTTATGTGGGAGGTTTCCAATCACTTAACTAAATGGTTAAAAAATTTTGAACATCATTGTTGTTGTTCATTTGAACGAAACAACTGTCGTTCCCTTCAGGTGATTGTTGTTCCTTTTTGCGTACAGTTGTCGTTCATTTGAAAGAAACAACTGACGTTCCCTTCATGTGATTGTTGTTCCCTTTGCCTACAGTTTTCATTCATTTGAAAGTAATGACTGTCGTCCCCTTTGTTACAACCGTTGTTCCCTTTGTCGTGATTGGCATTCCTTTTTCAATAGCATTGTTCATTTGAAAGGAACAACTATTGTTCCTTCTAGGATTTTTCCTTATTGTCGTTCCTTTCTCCCAAAAGGCACGATTATTTTCTCATGAACAAGAATTCCATTATTACATTAGCCATTCCTTTGGGTATGAAATTCGCTAATCAATTTTCATCAACACCGCTTTTAATGATCATAAGTAACAATTTGTCATTTTTGTGTGGATTATCTAGCACACTTTATCGAATTGTTTTTGGGTTAATTTCTCTGAATTATCTTAAAAATTGTTCATAATCCATTAACCACCATAATTCATTTCTTTCCCCTATATATATACATATAATTGAATGATAATTTGAGCTCATATCATAATAAGGATTCTAAAGCACATTTTTACTTGGCATTCTTCCACTTTTTACGCCATCCCTCACTCTTAAGGAGTAGATGAGCCTCCCTTGATAGAACCAAAAAACAAAAAAACTAAATATAAGAAAAGTAATAAACTTCTCCCACAAAGGATAGGGGGTCTCATCACGAACCAACCTGCCATGATCAATAGATAATAACATAATTGACATTCCCAGTATGGCTACCACACCAAGGAAATGACCTTTGGCATTTTTTCGTCAAAGGACAAGAGGTCTCATCACGAGCCAACTTGTTCACTTAGGTTACGATCTAGTGAGTGGAATTATCGTTATCTGGCTACCAAGCCAGGATAGTGGTATTTTTGGAAGGGATGATTTTAGGGGATAAATTTCTCACATGGGCTAATTTTCCATGGTTTTTTCCCAAAAAATATTATCTATTCTAATAATGATTAGCCGAAACTCTATAGGATAAAATCATTTTACCTTAAAAATCGCCAAAATTTTATACAAACTATACAAAATGCTTAGAAATTTAAATATTTTTATAAAAATATCGCCAAACATTTATAGTTGGCATATGAAGGATCAGTGAGATTCACCAAGGTTTCTACATTTTAAAATAAATTTCCATCATTAAAACCATCCCTGCTTTTTGGGAAAGGATGATTCAACCTATGTATTAAGGATACAGGCTCATCTATGGGTTAAAAGGAAACCCTGTCAAGGCTATGGACGCCTGCTAGTAGTAGTGGCTCTGCCTATGGTATCGAAGTTTACCTTTAAAACACAAAGTTTTTTTTGTGTGTTCCTAGACTTCCTTTTCTAAAAACAATGAGGTTATCATTCTGGTTATATCCAATAACACAGGGAAGTAACAACATTATGATATGTGGAATATTTTTAAACATTTGAACAACTTTAAAAATTTCTCGGAATCTTGTTCCTTAAACAATTTTTGAACAAAGGTATTTAAATTTGAATTTCCCACAAAAAAGTGATTATTGGTCATGATTACCATTAACGTGCTTTTGAATTTTATTAATGATTGTTCTGCCAGTGGCAGCGGAAGTGTAGTAATCACCCCTCACTTGAACTACCTGCCATTATTACACTCGCACATTTCGACGGTCGCGGTCAACCTTTCCATTTATGAGGGGGTGGATATTCTGCACATTTACTGATAGATCATAGTGATTGAAATAAATGGGAAAACTCACATTTTTATACACAATCGTTGTTCTATGATATTTTCTATTTCTGGTGATATTGTTTCCAAAGTTAGTCGAACTAAGCTACAGCACGGAACAATAGTTGTCCTTATATGTTCACAGAAGACATGGGTGGTCAAAGTGTACGTCTAGAGCCCAAATTATTACAGGTAACCGACCAAGCAAGGGAAACTTTACATCATCTGGGGTGGACAGATTACTTCAACAGATTGCAAGGATATGACACGAATATCACACTAGCATTTTTCCAGAATTTGCAGAGAGGAGTCTCCATGGTCTGAGACATAAAAATTCTGGTCACTGAGGAAATTATAGCAGAGGTTACAGGCCTCCCCAATTAATGCATACAATGGAATGGGAAGTATACAATTCTTAAGGAGGCTATGGAATATTTTGTAGAACCTGGAGAAGAACTCGATAAAAAAGGGAAGGGACTCAACCCCAGTGCTCTTAGCGAGCCATAGAGGGAGTTAGCAGGAGTAATACAAAGGTATATCACATGTGATGGGAGGTATGATGTAGTGTGGTCGCACCACATCAAATTGTTAGCAGCACTAAAACAAATGTTAGTCATAAATCTGCCATTTTTTTTAAATACCATGTTACATGAAGTTGTTGCAAGAAATCAGAAGGCTAAAGACCCTGTCACCATAATTAGTCACCATGGAATAGTGAAGTTAATAGTAAATAGGGCCTTGAGCCAAACTCAAATAACTTGGGGTGATATAATCGAGGCTGATAGGCCCCTACAAATCGAACAACCCAAAATTGACAAAGAAACCTACTCACAGAGAATTGAGACAGCTCAGGAAGAAGGAGGAAGTGCCCAAATTAAAACTCCACTACCCCAGCTGGAAATTGAAGCATACCCCATCCAACTAGAAGAAACCCAGACCAATCAGGTAGAAACATCAAGGAAGAGGAGAAAAAGAACAATTGTTGTTCCTGAGACCTCTATTATGAAATGAAGAAGGGGAAAAAAGACAATTCAACCTAGAAACATAGAGCAAGTTATGTATGCATAATAACCTTCACAAGACACTCAATAAAATGCACAGATAGAACAACCATCACTCGAAAACCTTACAGAAAAGTTCTTCAAAAGTTATGAGGTAGAAATGGATCAAGTACTGGGGAATTTAGGAACATCAGTTACCGAATACACAAGTAGGTATGAAGAACATTGAGCACCAACTTCTTCTTCAAACCCTGCCTTGGACCTTCCTGACATAGAGATGCCATTTCCCGAATATGTAGCATAGCCAAAACCTCACATTGAGGTAAACAGTCCTGTAGAACAGACAGAGAACACATAAGAAACATGGGAACAGTGAGTAGCTGATCAAGGTGAGGAATACCTTGACATTCACCATAAATAGAAAACAATAGGAAAACACCACAATAAAATCAGAAAATTGAAAAAGGAAAACAAGATACTGAGAAAAAGGGTTAAAAAAATCAAAGTACTGAAGCAGAAAGTTGGTAGACTCAAAGAAATAATTAAATAATTAAGGGAACAATTGGAGCAAGCTGATAAGGTGTATGAAAGGAATAAATCCAAAAGACCTAGAACACAGGGAAGGAACCCACTTCCTAGGAGGACATTCCATACCAGTTTTGTTGCAAGACAGACATAATTGTCTACTCCTGTGGAAACAACAAAGATATAAACTAAAAAAAGATTCCAGTAGCAGAAGAAACAATTGTCCAAACTGAGGGAGTGCTTCCTACATATTTCCCTGCTCCTTCAGAGACAACTGATGCAGAGACCCAGACAGATGCCCCAACAACAAAAGAGATAGTTGTTCACACTGAGGAAGCCTTTCAGTCTCCCGAACAGAGTGCCACTATTGACAGGTTGGAGGCAGAGCTGATGCAAACTCAAAAGACTCTAACTCAACGTAGGAGTGAAATGGTAACCATGGTAGAGCATAAAAAAGTTTTCAAACAACGTAAGAACATGTAAGAAATAGAGAACGTGACTTTTTCTGAGCTCAACAGAGCTCAAGGAAAGGTGAAGAAAGTATAGGGCCAGTTAGATAAATTTTTGGAGAAAATCAAAGAAATTTTCTCTGTCTATTATGATATAGTATATGGCAGGGCTCCTACCACTAATT
>SNQJ01S0093394.1:0-15098 GCA_010110895.2 Picea sitchensis
AAAAATATTTCACAATGGACTTATCAACAATTCAAATGAATAAAGTGATTGAATAAATAAATCACAACTAATGCACTCAAGGATTTTAAGGATTTAATGCTAAGGTTCAACTTCTCTCCCCTATGTTAAAGTGGGTATTTGTTCTAGGTAAATGTGAAGTTGCGGTTCATAGCTTCCTAGAAATCAATCAAAAACATTTACATATGTACAAAAGGGGTTTAAGACACAATCACTGGAATTGTCTAACCCCTGCAATGCTCCCACTCTCACTCTTGGTATGGATTACTATCACAAAATTAACTATATTTATCTAAATCTCTAGAAATTGGCCTCTTGTACTAGCTTAGATCCCTTCGAGACTAGTCTATCTATTTATAAAATCTCAATTTATCAAAACCAAGAGACATTGTTACCTTATGGTTCTTGTTAGTTAATTGGTATTTTTATTTGATAATTTTTTTAAGAAATAACTATGAAACTCATCATTGCATTAACCTAAATTATAACCATTTTACTATTATTATTTTCTCATTTAACAAAGTATTTTGATAATTGAAAGAGGATTTGGCGAACCTCTCACATATCCAGGAAGTAGACTAGTCAACACATGATATACATGTGGGTTTGATTACCTGATCAAACATTACAAACAAACAAGTCTAAACATTATAATTTTTTTGAATTTTTCAGGAATTTATCATTGGAATCCAATGATCCAATTGTTGGTGAAATTGCGATCTTCCATCAAGCACATAAACAAGCAAACTCAAGACACTCTTTACGAGGGGAGAGATTTGAGCATCCACACATGCACTTGGTTAGTCCAACACACAACACAGATGAGCAGAAATGAGAAAATGAAGCTAAAGAGACAGGGCGAGGAAATCCGATCAGGAAGCAGTGCAAGAGCATCTCGGTTCAAATCCAAGAGACCACATTTTTCCAGGAAGATCTCATCAATCATGTCTTCATTGTTCAAATTATAGTTTTGAATGTGTAAATGGATCCAACGCCTTGAAAAACCCTTAATCCACCTCGATTATACAATCTTAACAACTTATATATGAAATTCCATCAATTCTTTTAAAATTTTAAACGGTTTTTAGACAAAACTGATAAAAGAAACTCAAAAAAAAAGAAGTTAAAAAATCTAATATTTAAATTACACTATTACAAACATTAAGGATAAATCCATGAACCCAACCCTTCTTAAAGAGTTACTTGCCTACTCATGTTTTTGGTCTATTAAATTTGAGCATAAATATTTGAACTAAAATCTTTAACATTACTATTAGCCATATTAATTTGGCTAGACCTTTGTATTCAATAAAATAAATACAACCGTGTTTCAAACTCTTTTCCCCGAAGCTCTGCATATGATATGTTTAGATTATGACAATGGCCTTACACGATCACGACGACCATCTCTCATATGATATGTACTTGATAGGATTAGGATATAGAAATTCAAATAATCTTAAATGATTCAAGTAACAAGCTTCGATTATAACTTTTGCATTACAAAATTGATTGTTTCACAACCAAGTATCAAAGACGTTGTAATGTGCATGTGTTTGCAATAACATTAGTAATGGAAAAACATTCAATAAATAATTAAATAATATAAATTTAGAAAAAGTAGAAAGTTTTTTTAAAATATATTTATTAATTATATTAATAAAATAATAAAAGATAAAAAAGGAAATCCACATTTAAATATAAACAGAAAATTTCTAACTTTAAATTTAAACCAATAATGAAAGTGTTACGACCCTTGTTACATAAAAGTTGTTTACAAGTATTGAAATGTGACACTATAAAGTTTCATAGTTACAACATTATTACAAAATCATGAGTTTACTAACAAAATAACTTATGTTTAATAACTATTTTTTTTACCTACACAATAGCTCAACAATCTCATCATTTTTCGGCAATAGAGAGTCCAACCCTTGTCAGAAATCAAAGTCTAGCAGGCGAATATTGGAGCCCAACTCCTCTTCTCTCGCAGTTATATCATCCCACTCTGCGTGCTATTGTTCGAGCCATTATGGCTCCTCGTCAGGGCTATACCAGAGCATACCGATGAGGCTCTAGCGTCCTTGTTGTTTCCTCTTCTCGTCAATGTGGGAAAGAACGCTTAGTCTCTCGGGTGCAGCAGGAGGCATGTAATGCGATAACCAACTACTAGAGCAACACTCCACAATGCTTCCAACAGAATCTAGACGGAGTCAAAGCTAAGGTCAGTTTGGAGAGGGATATGAGAGGGATATGGAGAGGGAACTACTCGAGCGCCAGACACTGGAAGACATTGGCGCTCATGCTAGTTTTGGAATTCGATCATATCTTGTTTGGATTGTTGTTAGTGTCTCCCTTACCGAAGCTTCCACATTGATTCACTCCTTTATGTCAATTCCCTTGGTCCTCATGATATTTGAGTTTTGTCTAACTTCTTAGGTTGTTGAAGCTGCTTTCTTCGTTCAACTTCCATGTCTATCAATACTCACTTTACTTTGTGTCACATGTTACCTCCTAGGTTCTTACTTGTGTAAAAATACCTTAAACATAAGTTGTGAAACCTAAAGGGAAACTTAGACAAACTATCCAATGTCACCTCGATAGTCTTGTCATTCTCTCTTTAGGCTAGATAAGGTTCTAGTCAAGGGGGCAATCCCTAAGTACACTAATCTCAAAATGTCCTAGTGTTGAGAGGCAAATGAGCTTAGACTTGTATCTGATTTAGGATTTTAAATTAACAATTAAATTCATATATAAACCATATTTTTTTTCAGGATTTAAAAAACAACAATAAAACAAGGCTACATTTAGCAAATCAAACTAGGTTTTAGCACTAAAAATCAAAGATTTTCTTTTAGAATTAACAAGTTAAATTTTAGATGATTATTTGAGGCTCAAATGACTTGAAATACAATATGTTTTTAGGGTTTTATCTAACGAAATTTCAGATTGCTTAGAACAAAAAATAAAGAGTGAATGTTTTGTATTTTTTGGTGGGTTGGGAGGGAAAACTAGTGCTTTGATCTGTTTGGGATTATGAATTCAAGTTAGCCTCTTTAGAGGGATATTCTTATGAAATATTAGGGGTTGTTGACAACCAAGTTCGTCTAACAACAACATGTTAGATTATGAGCTTGATTTCTTATGCAGATTAATTCTTTTATTTTTTTCAAAACTTTGATTCCAACTTAATACACTTCAACAATGCCAAACCATAACCGAATAACAATAACTATGTAGATAAGTAAGCATGCACATCAACAACACATATACCCTGGGGAAACCCTATACAGGGAGAAAAACCCCAACAAACAATATTCCTTTATTGCATTAATAATGTAAGATCACTTACAAATATCCACCATGAATGCTATGCTCTTAAAGAGCTTTCCAAGATGACTCTGACTTGACAAATACCTAAGAGACCTTGCTGAAATACATCTCTTATATGTTGCCTCTATTGTTGATATACAACACTTATATGCTGTAGATATACGACTCTGATTTTCCGCCTCTATTGCTGATATACAACACTGGTATGCTGCCTCTTTTTCACTGATATGCTCCTCTATTGCTTCTCCCTTAACCTGCATATCAAAACTGTGTTGAAGAGAGGGGTCAACCTCTGCTTATATAGGCTGAAGAGGAGAAGAGGAGAGGCTCGAAATAATAACTTGTTTGCATGCTTCAATCATAACTCAACTTCATACTTTAGTTCGAACTTAGAACTAGACTTGAGATTGGTATACTCTAGTTCGAAAATAGAACTAAACTTGAGACTTCGGTTGCAACTCAACATTACACTTTAGTTCGAAAATAGAACTAGACTTAAGACTCCAGTTGCAACTCAACATTACACTTTAGTTCAAAAATAGAACTAGACTTAAAACTTCAGTTACAACTCAACATTACACTTTAGTTCTAAAATAGAACTAGACTTAAGACTTTAGTTACAACTCAACATTACACTTTAGTTCTAAAAATAGAACTAGACTTGAGACTTTAGTTACAACTCGACTCTTTACAAGGCAATTCAAAATTATCTTCATGGTGGATAATGTTACACGTGCCAACGCACTAGATCAATACATTTACATCATTTGCAATATTAGGAATATTGTTTGTTTATAGCTCATATGAATTTTATATTCAACCTAAATTTTGCTAGATGCCTTGACTTTTTCTCATGGCTCACAAGGTTTGACTAGGCTCACATAGGTTGTATGTTCCCCATGACTTTTGCACTAGTCTGTCTATGCTCACAGAGTTTGTATGTTCCCCCTGACTTTTGCACTAGACTGTCTATTGATCCAGGTGGATATTGGTGGCCACCCGCCTATTCCACTTGGACCCGCACCATTGTTTCTTTCAGTTTTTCAGTTTCCTTAATTGTAGCACAATTTACTATTTTTAGCAGTTCTTTGGGTCCTGAACTTCCGGAGCTGTTTTGAGGCCCTAAATGACGTTTTTTGGGCATGAATGCTTTGGAAAATATGAGTTCGTTCCAGACTTAATATTTGTTGTCAGCAATGTAGTCCTCGGATAGATCTTTCTAACGATGTATCATGAGCGTCAAACGGAGATAGTATGCCAAAGTTACGACCCCGGGAAATTGATGTACCAATTTACCCCAACGGGGCCCATATTCTTGCGTTTCATCTCCTAGGGTTAGGTTTTTGGATGTTTAGGGTTTTCCATTATTTCTCAATAATAGATAGGCCTTTGAGTCTCATTGTAACACAGAGTTCATAGGCCAGTAGCCCCCACATCTCTTCTCAAAGATAAGCTACCAGATCTCTTCCTCGTGAGATAAGCTACCAACGCTAGTTTATTTCCATTCTGTCGTAAGCATATTTTCACCATTTGTTATTAATGAAATGAAGTCTTATTTCCACTGCACTTCATGCCATGCATTTATGTATTTCATTGTGTTCTCACATAAACTTATCAGTGGTATCGTGAGCGGTCTGTTGTTTCTCGATCTTTCTTTGCATGTCCTCAACGAGGTCTAGTATAAGGATAACACCCTGTTGAACCTTTTGCAAGATCACCAAACCCCGAATGACGCCCATGGGGGGAAGAAGAAAGATGAGGGAGCAGAGATCCTATCAAATGTTGCTCGAGGGAGGCCCTCGTGAAACAAAGGAACGCGATTATGGAAACTTTTCCTAGATTCTTCAACTGATTCTACCGCAAACAAGATCACATCCAACAACCACCTGAGGCCACTCCTTTTAAGGTACACGTGAACTTTGACATTCCCATATTTGAGGGTCAAATAGATGCGATGTCAGAGATAGATGGTTGAATCTAGAAGGATATTTCTCGGTTCATGAATTTTCGACCGAGAAAGGATTACTTACCCTCAAAGCCGCATGTCAAGGATTGTGTTCCACTGAAGCAACAGAGAGGGAGAACCCTCTTTGTTTCTGACCACACCCACTTGGAATTCTTTCCCAGATGCCATCAAGGAACAATATTATCCCTGGGAGCTATGAGGACAATACATACAATGGACTACACTAAGGCAACAAAGGGGCCAAGATGTTCATGAGATGTATTTAACTGTTTACACCCCTACTATCAAAGTTACCAAAGATTCAGAAACATTTGGTGTTAAAGTACCGAAGGTGTCAAGAGACAGATATCTGTGGAGGAATGGAGTTCCTTGGACATCTCCTCGCCAGTGTGGCTGCACTGACATGTCGCTAAGATTGAGCGTAAGTTCAAATGTAGTGCCAGACTTTGGTCTCAAGGGACCAAAGCAAGGGAAAGGTACCACCAAACCGCAAAACAAAGGACCAAGCCAAGCGGAGCTGCCCAGGATAACCCACAAAATCCACAAGCAAAGAACAACACCATCGGCCAAAAAGGACATGTGGAAGTGGTGTGAGTTCCATAAGAGCTCCACTCACAACACAAGGGGAGTGTCGGCCAAGGCCATCGGTAGCCGAGTTGAAGGTCAATCGATGCATGCTTCACTTTGAATCGCAACCACAAGGGGAATGATGGGGAAGGGGATATCACGCGGAGCCCAACGCCACCAAGCAGCCACCACTAAGATCCGTAAGGAGGAACCAGAAGATCCAGAGGGAGGCGAGCGCCTCTTCCATTCCAAGATGTGGGTAAAGGGTTCCCCGCTGTAGTTCATTGTCGACATCGAGAGCCGAAGAAACTCATCTCGGTAGATGTCGTGAAATGACTGGTCTTGCCGACCACAACACAACCACAACAATACACCATCTAGTGGTTTCACTCAAGGACGACTCGCCGCCCAACAATGTCGCTTTCCCTACAAATATCAAGCCCTTCATGGATGAGGTGTGTATTATGTGACATTGCTCCTCTGATGTTTCTGATGTATTATTAAACCAACCATACTTATGGAAGTTTACATGCCGTGGTATGAGTCTAGGCCTCGGTCAAGTATTATCACCTTTGGGTACAGCCGTATTGTGATACCGAGATAGCACCGCCTACCAATTATCTTTGTTACCGCAAAACAATGCGCAGTTTCATATTTCCCAAACCGTGAAATTTGTTTTCCTGATGATCCTACCTTAGGGAAAGAGGGAAGACCGTGGCCATGCACCCCGCATGGCCCCTACCGGGTACCAAACAATGTGATGGAGGGTGTCTTGAGGAGTACGAGGACATCTTCACTTCCCCATAGAGGTGCCTCTCTACACCGTGTCAAGCACCCCATCGATCTCGACTCCCCGTGTGTGTCACGCCTAATGGACCCATCTATCGACGCCTCTCGGAGAGAATGACGTAAATCAAGAGGCAGACTAGAGCTTTGCAGAAAGGTCAAGATCCAGCCTCGGAAGTTCATCACCCCGCGGGGAGCCCCGACCGTGCTGGTGCGTAAGAAGGATGGATTGTGGTGACTTTGTATTGATTATTGGGCATTGAACAAGATCACCGTTCGAAATAGGTACCGATACCAATGGATTGATGACCTCGACCAATTCAAGGGGGTGAAATATTTCAAGAAGATCGACTTGAAGTCGGGGTACCACCAAAAATTCAATCGAACCTTCCGATGTGTGGAAGACTACCTCAAATCCAAGGAGGGCCTTCTCAAATGGTTATCAGCGCTATTCGTAAGCTGACGAATGCTCCTGCAACCTTAGTGAGGCTAATGGACGACATCCCACGACCATTCACCAACTCATTTGTAGTGGTGTACTTGATGACATTCTGATCTACCAGATTTGGGAAGAGCACTTCCACCACATTCGACAAGTCCTACAAAACACTGCGACAACATAAGTTGTTTGCCAATTTGGATAAGTGCATTTTTGGCATGACCCGGGTTCAGTATCCGGGATACATTATCGATGAGCTTGGGTGCACAATGTGGATCCAACAAAGATCCAGGTCATTCAGGATTGGCCAGGCCTATCCACCCTAACAGAGCTCCGCATTTTTTTTTTAGGTCTTGCCAATTTCACCGTAGGGTTTGTGTTGGGATTCTCTATATCCTTGGCCCCCGAGTCAGTCACCAAGGGAGGAGAGCTAAAGAAAAATTCTTGGTCCGATCTCAACATAAGGTGTTCGGGGAGTTAAAGCATCACCTCTACTCGGGCTTCCGCACTGCTCACATTACTAATTTGCAACAACCATTTGAGATCGAAGACATACCTCCCGACTATGCCATTGGGGCACCTTACTCACCATGAGCATCCAAAGGGCATATCACGTTGAGACACTTTCCCACACCGTCAAGTATCCCACTTATGACAAAGAAATGTATTCCATTGTGCAAGTTTTCTGATAATGGAAGCATTGGCATTTGGGAAAGGAAACGGGTCACTCCATCAATGACCAATCGACCAGAGTTCATACGCATTATTAGGAGAAGCCGCTGTACCACTTAATGTAAGGGTCCACATACTCCCAACAATTTCATTTGAACATTAAGTATAAGAAAGGCAAGACCAATAATGTTGCATATTGCCTCAACAGACCACCTATCGCGGGCTTAACCACCATGATCAACTCTTGTGTGCACGAGACTCTCGATTGGTTGCTTCTCTACACAAGTGATCCAATTTGGCCACACATACAATACACTCTTGGAGGGTAAGTTCCACTTCATTCTCCGTGATGCCCTGCTTTTTCACCTGGGACATCTTTGTGTTCGTTCAAGTGAGCATGCTAAGATGATTTGGGAGGTACACTACGCTTCTGTCACTGGCATCGGTCAGGTCCTGCGTGACTACAAAGTATTTCGCCAGCCTAATCCTTCGACAGATGTTCGGGAAGTACATCGGGGTTCTAACGCCAAGCCATTGCTAAACCACCATCAAGAAGCAAGTACCATTCATTACTACCCCTAATCAACCTTGGGGAATCATTCCCCATGGATTACATACATGTCGCCTTCCTTCTACTAAGCATGGCAGTCACTGTGTTTTTGTGGTCACGACTACCTCAAGATGTCCATTATGATGGCCTCGCGTAAGAAGAATATCACAGGCCACTGCTGAACTCTTCTTTGAGAAAGTGTGGGTACACTTTGGGATCCTGCAGTCTATCATCTCGCATTGGGACAGATTCTCAAGATTTAGGTCCAAATTTCGGTCGACCGGACACTGCTCACTGTTCAATGCAACTTCTCCATCCGAACCGATGCATGCATTTAGGTCATTAACCGATGATTTTCAAATACATTTTATGATGTGCCAACTCAAAGTATCCACGACATGGATGAGAGTCTCCTCATACACAACGTCCCAAGCTCATAGCTCAACCACCACAAATTTCTTCAAGTGGGGCTTGGGATTCCAAATGACTATGTCCCATTTACGTGCCATCATACACGTATTTTAGCCCATGCCGTCCAGGCCAACAAGGAAAATGAATCATATGAGCTTGATTCACATATACCAACAAGTTCATGACATCTTGGACAGAGACAATACTAAGTACAAGCAACGAAATGATCAACAAAGGGTACCACAACAGATTTAGGTTGGGGGAAAAGTCTTCTTACATTTGCAGAAAGAACACATTACAAAACCCCATCAGAAGCTCCACCCACTCCAATATGGGCCATACACCATCACCAAGGTCAGAGACAATGCCTTTGAGCTCTAGATTCCACCATTCCCTTGGTCTCAAGACCTGGTCATTCATCAGCTGTGGACTCGCCTTCGGGTCCTACTTTCCTACTCTCCTCCTCTACTAGACACATCCGACATGGCGTAATCAACTCACACCAACAGAGTTAAACCTATATTGCATGGAACAAGCCACAACCGATCAAATTATGGACACACAAGAACACCCGCCAACAGATGATCCAACTATATCGATTTGTCAAAGAAGGCCAACTCCTTCACTGGGGAAAGTGGCTCACACTGTGGACCAAGTTCAGCGTAAGTTTCCTCATCTCATGGAGGAACTCAATGAAATGGGGACCATTGTTTCTTAATGGGGAGACTAATCCAGTGGATATTAGTGACCACCACTTCATTCCACTTGGACTCACATCCATTGTTTCAAAGCTTAGTTTCCTTTAATTGTAGCAATAATTCACTATTTTTAGCAATTTTAACCGAACTTCCGGAGCGCTTTTGAGGCCCTAAACGACGCTTTTGGCATGAATACCAACAAATTTGATTTGTTCCTGACTGACATTCGCTGTTAGTACGTAGTCCCCGATAGATCTTCTAACGATATCATACAAACGGAGATAGTATGCCAGTACATTTAATCTCGGAAATTGATAAAATTCAATTTACCCCAATCCAAATTCATATTCCGCGTTTCATCTTCTAGGGTTAGGCTTTTTGATGTTTAGGGTTTCCATTGTTCTCAATAATAATAGGCCTCCAAGCCTCATTGTAAGAGGTACCGTGAGGTCAAGACGCCACATCTCTTCGTGAGAGAAGCTACCAAATTTCTAGCTAGTTTATTTCCATTTTGTCTCAGCATTTTTCGGCCATTTGTTATTAATGAAATGAAGTCTTATTTCCACGATTCGCTATGGTTCCTTTATGTATTTCATTGTGTTCTACATAACCGGGATCATTCATGTTCATGAGGTTGTATGTTCCCCTTGACTTTTTCATTATACTCACATAGCATCTCATCTTCGCCCCAACTTTGGTTTGACTCATGGAGGTTGTACATTCTGCTTTGTCATCACCTCACAAGACCGTTGATTCTCCACCTGGCTAGCCTCGTGGTGGCTCATATGGCTTCCGCTGGAGAATGATCGTTGATGTTACCAATTTAACACTTCCTCTCAGCAGGGAGTCATTCTCAACCACACCAAGCTTGCCTCTCACCTACACAAACTGTCTCGAGGTCGAGGCTTGGTCAGGATATCAACAACCTGCTCGCTCGTGGCTATGTAATCGTAACTTTACCGCTTTTTCTCTGGACCAAGTCTCAAATTTAGTGGTACTTTCATGTCAATATGTTTTGACCTATCATGAAATACCGGTTCTATGTCAATTTTATGCAACTTTGATTATCACAGTGGAACACCGGCTGCCTCAAGCTTGTCACCAAACAATTCAGAAACCAATTTTCTGAGCCATACCGCTTCCTTTGCTAGCATCACTTGTCGCAATGTACTCAACCTTTTGCCGAATCAGGTAATGGATCCTTGTTTCGGGTTTCACTAAGAGATCATAATGATCCTAAACTGGCAGAACTGTGGCAATTTTTCCATCCACTGGCTTCCTCGGCCTAGCCAACATCTACATACCCGTAATAAACTACCATTGGATGTATATCTCGCACTCATAAGTAATGGTCCCTCCGAGATATTATCTCAAGATGTTCTTGTTTCCACCTGTCTCTGCCTTTGGCAGCCATGAACTGACTCTATTGCACTACAGCATAGCATATATTCGCCTAGCGTGTCTATGTACATCAATGATCCACCAACTCCATTTATACATGGTGGGATTCACCAAATCAACCTCAGATTAGAATCATGCAAATTCCTCAGGTTGGTAACCATCGAGTAGACATGGATTTGCAATCCATCATACCAAACCTCTTACATCCACTGTATTTTCCTTGTTGTAAATAATCTCAGCTCTTATCTTTGCCATACTTCCATTCTTAGGAAGTAATGCATCAAGTCTAATTCTTTCATCTCGAATTCCAATGTTAGCTCCCTCTTACACCAAAGCATAAATTTTCATCTCCCCGTTAGAAATAGATCATCAACATACATGATTAGTATAACAAGTTGGTTACATCTTACCTTGAAGTACATATTTGCATCAACATCACTTTTCAGAAAGCCCGGGCTTTTAAGAAATCCATCAATCATGTCATACCACACTCTTTGGTTCAAGCGACCATACAAGGCCTTCTTAGCTTTCATACATGAGTTCCTTTGTTATGAAGTAAAAAACCATTGGGTTGTTCCACAAAGACCTCCCTGCTCAATCTTTCCATTCAAGAATCTTGTTTTTACATCCATTTGATGTAGTTTCCAACCAAGAACGAGAGATAAATCAATAATAGTTCAATGGAGGTATACCCGATATAGGGGAAAAAGCCTCTTCATAGTCGATTCCTTCTTTTCTGAGTGAAGCCTCTCCTCGGCTACAAATCTTGCTTTGAACTTTTCCACACTTCCATCAACTGATGTTTGATTTTATAGATCCATTTGAAGAAACCATTGATTTGTCTTTTTGCCTCAACACAATGTCCCAAACATTGTTCTTATAATAGACCTGCACCCTCAAGCATGACATCCTTCCATACTTGTAATTTATCCACTTTTAATGAAGAAGGTTCTACATCACTAATGTTTCTCATCATCAAACAGCCTCCAAACCTATGAGGCCTCTTACTTTCCCCGAAAGTTCCTTTGGGAGAAACTATCCCTTTCTCGCTCCCACACTATTTATTTAAGCCACCTTGGCTTCATTTTGGATGGAGGTTCTTCAATAAGTTCTAACACTTCAACATGTTTTAGGGGCTCATTAATTGGCCCTTCAAAAGGTTCCTCCCTCTAATCATCTCACCTTCTTCATTTTCTAAGAGGGTGAAGTCATCGAATCCGCTTCATTCCCCAATGTAAGCTCTCTAGGATTTTATTAATGCAACTTCCCTGGGTTGAAAGTCACATCTATGCTTACCTCTATTTACCTCTGACCTAGTACATAAATCATGTAAGCCTTGGAGTTCTCAATTTCACCTACAAAACCCCTTTCTCGCATGAGGGTTCCATCTTTGTCCCTTTTCCTTAGGGACATGTGAATATACATGACACCCAAATATTCTTAGATGCCCTACTTCATGTTTGATTCTTGAGAAGATCTCTTCAGAGTCTTGTCCTTCTGGGGAGGCATGTGGACACTGCTCGAATATACACGCATAATGGAGGTATCTTTTTGTGCTCATAACAAAATGTATGCATCCCTGGGTCAAACATCATTAAGCTTTCACCGGGCCACAAATATTCATGTTTTTCCTCTCAACAACAATTCATTTTGCTAAGGGTCATATACTTATCAATGTTTCCTTGATTCCCACTGACCAGACATAAATACTCAAACCTAAGAGATCCAAACTCTCCTCCATTGTTTGTTCTTAAGGATTCTCGATTTTTCATGTCCGCTTTTCAATAAAGGCTTTATATTCTCTGAATTTATCAAATGTGTCACTTTTAGCTTTAAGAAAATATATCCAATACTGAAAGTAATCATCAATAAAATGACATAATACAAACAACTGCTGAGTGAGGGAGATGACATGGACCACATACATCAAAATGAAACAGATCTAAGATGCCCTGAGATCTGCTGTTACTACTAGGAAATGCTTTCTTTATATTTTTAGCTAGCATGCATCCCTTAAAAATCTCATTTTTACTAAGAGAAATAGAGGCATGACACATACCATGTTCTATAGATCTAGAAGAGCTTTGTAATGAAGATGTCCAAGTCTTTCAGGCTACAACCTACTGGAGCTAGTCGTGATCAAGGAGAGCTACTGCCTCGAATCGGGATCAGTCTCGACACGACATACAATCCTCCACTCAAGCAGTTCCAATGATTCTGCAATACTTAAGTGGCTACCTTTAGCCCATAGTAGTGCTCTCGCTCTTGAAGGTCACCTATCCTTTGTCCTCAAGGGCTGCAACCGGAGCACACTTTCTTGAGCCATGGAACATATAAAACTTCATCAACATGGAGTCTAGCCCCAAATTCCAATCTAAAGGAGATAGAGCCACTCTCTATTTTGTAACATTTGTCATCCCTAAGCTCAACATGCTCTCGCAGCATTTTGGTTCAAATTGTGAGTATCTCTCAGACTGCCATGCCTTTTGATGTACCAATGTTTACTAACAAAGTTTTTGACCTCTGTGTCCCAACCTACTCCTCACGTTCAACCCCAACCAGATTCATATCCCTACCAGCTGAGGTGCATGATGTTTCTTCTGATATTTCTTTCTAAACCAACAATCTTTAGCAAAATGACCCAACTTATTACAACTAAAGCATTTAATCTTAGATGTATCAATATTCTTGCCTTTGAATGTACCTTTGGTGTTTGGCTTCCTCTGAGAGCCTTTCTGGAAAGCGCTTTTCTTCTTTCCCTTGAATCTTGATGCTAAAGCTAAGTGCTCTTCTTTCGTTGGCTCACTTCTGGTAGCTGTGTGACTCTCCTCTTGGAGGCAATCATGCCTTAACCTCTCAAACATGGGCTGAATCTCTCTCCCACTTACATTGGATAATAAGGTCTCCCATGAAGAAGGAATACCGTAAAAAATGGCTTGCACTAAATCATCATCGTCCACTGTCACCCCTGTGACCAAAAGCTGATCTCTGATTTGGGCTATCCTGGAACAAAAAGATGCCACTGATTCACCTTTCTCCATCTTCAAATACTTAACCTTGTGATTAAGTGTCCTGTTTTGACTTGGATCATGTTTCTCATATAGATTCACCAAGGTATCCATACAGTCCTTTGTAGTCATTAACGAAGTCATTGCAGACATTATATTGTCTTTGACTGAGTCAAAGATGATTCACTTGGACTTTGCTTGACTCTTCCTGAAGGCCACTCTTCCTGCATTATTCGTAGGTTCCTCCACCACTGTGGTCACATATTGCTCAAGATCATGCTCCTGCAATATATTTGTTATCCAGAGCTTCCACACATTGAAGTTGGTAGCTCCTTCGAACCTATCCTCGGCCCTGACTGAAATGGAGGATGCCATGGACCTGACACTAGAAACTTAATCAAGATAGCTTGGATCTATGTGTACCTTCTGCTGCACTTCAACACATTTAACACACCCTAAGCTCTGATACCATGTTAGATTATGAGCTTGATTTCTTATGCAGATTAATTCTTTTATTTTCTTCAACACTTTGATTCTAGCTTAATACACTTCAACAATGCCAAACCATGACTGAATAACAATAACTGTGTAGATAAGTAAGCATGCACATCAAAAACATATATACCCTGGGGAAACCCTGTATAGGGAGAAAACCCCAACAAATGATATTCCTTTATTGCATTAATAATGTGAGATCACTTAAAAATATCCACCATGAATGTTATGCTCTTAAAGAGATTGCTAAGATGACTCTGACCTGACAAATACCTAAGATACCTTGCTGAAATACACCTCTGATATGCTGCCTCTATTGTTGATATACAACATTGAAATGCTGTTGATATACACCTCTGATATGCATCCTCTATTGCTGATATGCAACACTGGTATGCTTCTTTGGTATGCTGCCTCTTTATCACTGATATGCTCCTCTATTGCTTCTCCCTTAACCTTCATATTAAAACTGTGTTGAGGAGAGGGGTCGGCCTTTGCTTATATAGGCTGAAGAGGAGAAGAGGAGAGGCTCGAAATAGTAACTTGTTTGCATGCTTCAATCATAACTCAGCTTCATACTTTAGTTCAAACTTATAACTAGACTTGAGACCGGTATAATCTAGTTCAAAAATAGAACTAGACTTGAGACTTCAGTTGCAACTCAACATTACACTTTAGTTCGAAAATAGAACTAGACTTAAGACTTCAATTGCAACTCAACATTACACTTTAGTTCGAAAATAGAACTAGACTT